>BDDA01001522.1:5359-17985 GCA_001662385.1 Chlamydomonas asymmetrica | reverse complement strand
CCACCCCCTCCATCGCCACCACCCCCTCCTTCGCCCCCGCCACCGCCAATACCTGTGTGTGACCCTGGTGGTGCTGGGTACATTGCCTGCCGTGTGGCTGGCTCAAGCGAACTAAATGAATGCATCGATGATGGGGCAGGCGTCTGGTCTTGCGCCTGCGACACTGACACTGGTGAGTCCATGCGCATGGCGCACAAAAGCGGGGGACCAACACAGATGAATGCGGCTTTCATGGTTACATGGGCAGGCAAGGCTACATACATGCACGCACACACACGCATGCGCACATACCTCCTTCTTGACACATACGGACGTGCGCCTGCGGGCGGGAGCTGGGTGCCACTGCTTTCGCTCGTGCTCCGCACTTGCCGCGCTTTCATGGTGTAGACAGCAGCACCGTGACGCGCGCGCATGACTGCACATGACCGCACCGTGACCTGCGCGTACCAGCGTAACTTCACGCATGGTGGACGGTATGGACGGCTGAATGAAAAGCTGAACGATGTGTCCCCTTGCCTGCATGTGCTCTGTTGCTTCTTGCCGACCTGACCATTTGCCCACCTGCCCGCATTTGCACGCCGCCTGCCCCTCCGTCCACAGCTGTCGGCAATACAGGCTGCATCATACCCGTATGTGACGCTGGTGGCGCCGGGTATATCGCCTGTTTAATCGATGAGTCAAACGGCCAAAACGGATGCTATGACGATGGGGGCACCACCTGGACCTGCGGCTGCGGCGCCAGCTACGATGGTGAGATGAGTTCAATGGGTTTAGGGGTTAGGGGTTAGGGGTTAGGGTTTGTCAGCCAGGGAGCAGGATAGCGGCTCCAGCCATGATGGTGAGGGGGGGTCCATGCGCAAGCCAGGTAGGGGGACACAACAGCGGAGCACCAGCAATGGCACATGCGGCTGACGTGTTTGATGGGGCTGGCCCGTGCAACACCCACCCACATGTGTACACAAGCACACTGCATGGCCCCACGAGCACCAAATGAATGAATTTTGAACACACAAACAGACTTGCACATGGGGGCTGGGCCTAGCACACCTGAGTTCAGGGGCTGAGGGAGTGAGGGCCACTGTGACTTGTGTTACACGCCCGCGTTCTGCGTGCTGGCGGTGCATGACACAGCAGGTTGCTGACAGGGTAGACAGGGCGGGGGGCTCGTGCGTGCACCGTGAGCAGCTGGACCACTCGACAAGCTGTCATTGCGCCTGCCACCTGTCATCCCCTGCCTGCCCACCTGACCGTCGTTCTTATGTTCGTCTCCCGTGCGCAGGCAATCGATCCGCGGCCTGCAGACCTTTGTAACCTCACCAGCCTGAGTGGCGCGCGAGCTGATGACCTGCTGGAGTGCCGGCATGTGTTGTGCGTGAGGCGTCCGGCTTGCAGCTTGCGTTGGGCAGGACGGCGCGTTCAATCGTTCATCCTGCCACAACTTGAAGGAACACGCTTCGCTGGCTGGGCGGCTGCACGGTTCAGCATGGCTATGCCTGCTGCGTTGCGGAAGTAGTGGCATGCACGCTTTGAGGGCTCTGAATTGAGCCGCGAGCTTTCTAAAATACCTGCAGGCTTGCTATCCCTGTGCATGATAGGCGTCCTGCATGCAGATGAGCTTCAATCCCACATAAGCCATGAGCTGTCGGCTGTCAGCTCATGCGCGTCTTCGCTGCAGCATCCTGCAACAACCGATGACTCCTGTGGGCAAAGTGTAAAAGTGTTGCGCTTGCGCTTGTGCTGTGTAGCTATGCCCGTTGGACGTGTGGCTTGGCCTTCAGCCCTTCAACAATGGGCGGCCGGCCCCTATCATGATATGATGTATTGCCGCATGAGGCCATTATCAGCAACGCGCGTGAATGGTACGGTGAAAACGTGTTTAAACACACACCGATGAACCTAATGGCGCCATTCATGGGGACTATCTCCCAGCCTATTGTTGTGCGATCTGCGGTCAAACTCCTGCCTATCTGTTTCTGCATCAGGAATGAAGTTCAGGTCCGCTTCCACCGCTTCCTGCTTGCTTGTACGTACCTTGTGGATGGGTGCGAATGTGTGGCTTATTATTGAATGCATGTACGTCAAGCGACAGGTTTTGCAATGCGCCGGTACTGTACACTTCCACCGGCAATCCCATACGGTCTCACTCATGCTCATACTAAGATCACACTTCTCTGGCATGCCCTTGATCCTTCCTTACGCACGCGCATGGCGACCCAACATCACTGCCATGCATAGAGGCGGTGTGTGTTGCGTTTGGATCCCACACCACAGGCACATTCATGAGCGGTTGCGCAATAAAACCTGTTTGCGGCCTGCTGCCACACTCCCTTTCTTCCCGGCCGGCCGCTATTCCATTATTGCTGTATGTATGTAATTATGTATGTGATGCTGACTGCCTTCATCCACCTACCGCTGCATACCATTAATACCACGCATGCAAGCACTGACACCTGCTGCAAATGCAGCAACCGCTCGCAACCTTATTCGATATTCATTAGGGCACATACGCTTTTCCGTTATTAACCTTCACCCAGGATGCGTTGGCCTAGAACCTCTGCCCGGTTGGCATTTGCTGGCCTTTCTGTGTCGTGCACATTATCCTGCAGCTCTCGCCATGCATTTTGCTTGATGGGCTGAACAAGCGCTGCCCTGCACTGCCTGCGTAGCCTTCGCTCCTAATGTCTAAAGCCTACTCATCAACTCGTACTATTGGTCACATGGATGGTACATGAATGGGGTGTGTAAAAATGTGTCCGTGCCAATTTCACGTTGGTCAGTGCTGCACCACCACAACAGCGAGCGTGCAGACAGGCCGCTCCACGAGAGCTCCTGCACAGGTAGCGTGCGCAACAACCGCAGTGCAATTCGATGGATCAGGCCATTTATGGATGGCGTTGGTGCACATGAAGTTGCATGGGGGTTGTGTTGATGCGTGTGTGAGCAGGGGTGTATGTGATTTTAGCCCAGGCTGAGGACCGATACGTCCTTATCGCTGCTGACGCTCCTTATCAGCCTGCCAGCTATGGACGCAGGACCGATACTGACATCGGTGGCTGGGACTTGCGGACGGCGCAGCTAAGCACATGCAGCATGCGAGCATGTGCATGCAGCAGCAGCCGAGGCATATATGCGGCATGCAGCCGTGACGCTTAGCAAGGCTCTTCAGGGCATCTACACCAAGCCATATGTCCTCCCATGTGTATGTAAGCTGTGCACCGGGCACTGGCGTGCCCCATGCTTGTAAAACCTGCCAGCCCTGGTTGCACCAATACAACAGCTGCTGCATGGAATAAAAATGATGCAACAGCATTGCCGCGCAAGCGGCGGTAGTGGCTTAACTGATCAGGCCCTGAGCACATTCATGACCGCTCGTGCAAGAGACATGCAGTAGCCTGCAGCGTACGTTTGTTCGCATGGCTAACCAATGGTCTATACGAGCTTGTGGTGCTACCGATTTCCTTCATTCGCCGTTGCATGTTGCTTGCATTTCTTGCATGCGCGACTCCCCGGAAGTAAGCAAGCTCACACACACTATCATCCTACCTGGCAGCAAACAGCATGCAACATGATGCATCTCACCAATCCTCTCGGTTAGGCTTTCATTCCCAATCAAGGGCGCGGCACCCCAGACCTTCCGCCCGGTTGGCCTTCATTACCTTGCCAAGACAAGACCCAAAACAAATGGCATTGACGCTCAGCATCTCACTGTGCAAGCACTGTGTGCAGTATGTGCGCTGATGATTGTGCGCTGTGCAGCTGTGCTTGGCTGCTGGTCTGATCCAACAAGTTACACGCTGCCTGGCTCTACCTGCATAGCCTTCACTCTGAAGCTCACTCACATCACGCAAGGGGCCAGGGTACCTCAAGCAACGTGTGTGCTCGCAGGTCGATTCATGCTTGCACCGTGCACGTGCCAAATGACGCGCTGAGCAGACGGACCATCCAGCTAGACCTGCCTTGCAGTGGACGTCCAGATTGTTTGTGTTCGAGTGTTTGAGGCCCCAAGCAACAATGCGCAGCTGGCCTGCTTGTACAGCGTTACATGCGCGAGTGGGATGGTGACACTTGTTGGCATTGGCCAGTTTGGGTAAGAAATGTTGCAGAGGCCAAAATAAGGCTGCATCATCCTCATGGTGTGCAGCGTGTAAACCACTGCAGTGGTGACAGCGGTGCTCGCGTTTGTGAGAAATAAGCAGGCGAGGAACTGGTCACTGAATGAGCTGTCCCTTGTGTGCCTTGTGTGCCTGCCGCCTGCCCTTTCCGCCCACTTGACTGCGCCCCCGTCCACAGCCATCGGCACCACGGCGTGCGCGGTATATCCTTGCAGCTCCCTGGGCCCTGGCTATGCCGCTTGTCAAATTGCAGCGGGGAACGAATGCAACCCCCAGCTGGGGCCAGGCACCTGGCTGTGCGACTGCAGCGGCGGCTACACTGGTGAGAGAAAGGTCCATGGGTGTAGGGCTTAGGGTTTAGGGTTAGGTTTCAGGGCGTTCAGGGTGCAGGGGTTAGGGGTTAGGGTTTGTCAGCCAGGGAGCACGATAGCGGCGCCAGCTACGATGGTGAGGGGGGGTCCATGCGCAAGCCAGGAGCACGCCAGGGGGGCACCGGCAGCGGCACATGCGGCCGACATTGTATGGCTGCGCAAGCCATGCACCAAACACACGCTCACAGGCGGACACATCGGGGAGACTGGCACAGCACACCTGCGAGCGGGGGTCAAATGCGAGCTTGGGAAATTTGCTACACGCTCTCTTTCCTTTCTGCTTTCGGCGCATAACACAGCTGTTTGCTGACGTGCTTGTGCGAGCACCGTGAGCACGCTGAACCACTCGACAAGCTGTCGTTGTGCCTGCCGCCTGTCATCCCCTTCCTGTCGCCTGTCACCCCCTTCCCGCCCACCTGACCGTCGTGCCCATGTTTGACTCCCGTGTGCAGGCACTGGCACCACGACCTGCACATGACTTCAACCTCACCAGCCTGACTAGGGCGCGCGAGCGGATGGGCTGCTGGAATGCCGGCATGCATTGTGCGGGAGGCCTGCGTTACCTAGCTTGGAGCTGTGAGTAGTATGGTGCTCTCATCCTGCCCCAAGCAAGCGCCCTGCTGGTGAACGCAGTGAGCTGGCTGTGCAGCGGGATGGCTAATGCCTGCAGCGCGGCATGTGTGGCAACATGCATGCTTCGATGCCTCTGAAATGGTCCTCGAGCTTTCCGAAGTACCGGCAGGCTTACTAGCGCCGTGCACAATAGGCGTCCTGAATGCAGATGAGCTTCAATCCCACATAAGCCAGATATGAGTTTACTCCGACACACCGCAGGTTCTTTCCTGCAGCGACCTGTGAGTGCTGGACAACCGATGGCTCCTGTGGGCCAAGGGTTGCGGTTGCGCTTGTGCGGTACGGCCATACCCATCAGACGTACGGCTTGGCCTTGCGCCCTTTGGCCATGCGTGCCCGGCCCCTATCATAAATCCATGATAGGATGGCCGGGAGAGAACGTTATGGGCAACGCGCGTGAATGGTACGCTGAAAACGCCAGGGAGTCTTGAACCACGGTCTTGAACTGAACCACTTCACGGTCTTGAGCTGAACCACTTCACGGATCCGCTCATGGGGGCTCGCTCCTGGCCTATTGCCATATTGTGCGACTTGCGTTCACGGCCTGCCTAGCTAGCCCCGCGTTAGCAGGGTGAGGCCCACTTCAACCGCTTCATGCTGGTACTTGTGCATGATTCCGTGACTTGTTGAACGTACGACAAGCCGCCGGCCTGCAACACCGTGATGCGCTGGCACTCTGTACACCTCCACTGGAAATCCCATGCAGTTTTACCAGTGCTCGCTGTCACATCACACCACTCCTACATGCCCTTAATTTTGCACATATTAAATGCACGCATGGCGATCCGACAGCACTGCCGCGTATAGAGGCGATGCGTGTTGCGTATGGGTCATGCCACAGGCACATTCATGAGCGGTTGTGCAATATATAACACGTGTTTGCAGCCTGCCCCTACACTCCCTTTCTTCCCGGCTCGCCGCTTTTCCATTGCTGTATATGTGATGCTGACTGCCTTCATCCACCGCTGCATGCCTGCTGCATGCCGGTACCACACATGCAAGCACTGACGTCTGCTGCTGCAGATGCAGCGATCGCTCGCAACCTTATTCAATATTCATGAGGCCACATGCGCTTTTCCGTTAACCTTCACCGAGGATGTGTTGGCCTAGGACTTCTGCCCGGTTGGCGTTTATCTTGTCGTGCCATGCACATTATCCTGCAGCCCTCGCTGTGCGTTGTATTTGGCGGGCTGATGACGCGGTGCCTTGCACTAGCTGCATAGCCTTCACTCCTACTACTGTCCTAGGCTTACTCACGTAACGCTAGGGTCCACACACGGATGGTACATTAATGGGTTGTGTAAGAGTGTGTGCGTGCGAGTCGATCAGTGCTGCACAACCAAATGGCGTGCTGCAACGGTGGACCTGCCACACACTTGATGTCCAATACGGTTGCGGCTGAGCCGCTTGGGTCCTCTCACAACAGCGTGCAGTCAGGCCACTTCCCGCGAGCTCCCGCCTGCATATCGTGGACACCAGACACAGTGCAACACTGCGGTCCGAGTGGTGGCTCCGTCAGCGTGTTGCTGACATGCGTTCATTTTGCTACCTACCTGTTGCTACCTACCCTCAAGAATGCCGAGAGCTGAACGTGTGTACCAGCCTGGTGAAGACTGATGCGTCCTTGCAGTTGTTTGCGCCCATCGTCCGCCACCCTGCCAGCTATGGGCACAGGACCGACACCGTAAGTGCTGTGGGGCTTGCGGGCGGAAGCTAAGCACATTCAACCTGCAAGCATGCAGTCAGGTCAGGCTGCATGCAGTCGTAAAATTGAGTGCAGCACACCAGGGCATCTGCACGGTGCCTGTACGTGTGTGAAATGCTACAAAGTGTATTGGCGTGCCGTGCCCCTCACTCTCGAGCGCCACAGCGCTGCGGCCGTACCGCAGGACGACACATTGGCTGTATGTGCAGGACGGCAGCTGTTGGCATGCGACCCCTCACCTGCTGTGCTGCATTTACTAGTGGCTGCATGGCCCGAACCACCTCGGTAGCCAGCTCGGTATCCAACCAGTCGCCCCAAGCAGTCTGTGTTCCGGAATTCGCCATCAGGCGCCATGCACAGCCCAACTGTCAAAGCAGATTGCTTTCATTCACGAATATTATGCCCAAAACTACTGCTGCTTTCCTGAAGTTTTTGAACACAATACCCTGGAGAGCGCTTTGAGAGTGGGCTAGTCAGCTTGCGTGGGTGGCTGGCGCTGGCGAGCCTTGCACAAGATGGCGGGCGCGCTGCGGCTAAGCCGGTTTGCTGGTGCTGCGCTGAGGCACGGAAGCTTCTCATCCGGCCAAGCTTATGCCAGCGGGCAGCACTTGCTCAGTGTACTGGGCGACAAGGATGAGGAGCCCAGCACGAGCGGAGACCGCAGCACAGCAGGGTGGAGGTCGTTAGGCCCGTTTGCAGCGTCTGCCCTCACAGGCAACCCTCTGCTCAGTGGGGGCTCACGGCATATATCCTTCTGGCGCAGGGCGACCAACGGCCCTGCGCCTGGCACGATGGCACCAACATTGAGCGACACCATCATAGATGGAACCCCACCAGCTGCGGAAACTGCGGTAGAGGAGCCAGGGCTGACAGAGTTCTTTCCTTTGTCAGAGGATTCTACAGATGCTTACACCGCAATATATGGGGCGTGTGCTGCGGTGGAGAAGGCGTCCATAGCGGCTGCTAAAGCGGAGGCGTGGTTTGCCGCGTCGTGGTTCATCACGGCGCTTAATGAGGTTCATGAAAGCCTCGGGACGCCCTGGTAAGCCTATGTCTTGATGGGCACAACGGCAGCTACTCTACTGCAGTGGGGACTGGATTTGCTCTGCTGCCGGAGTGCGTGACCCGCGTGCCTGGGCATGCGTCATCTCGACTCTCAAACGCCTCGCAGGTGGCTCTCGATAGCCATCATCAACATAAGCCTGAGGTGCCTCACGTTCCCCCTGATGGTGATCGCCCAGAAGGCCTCAGCCAAGATGGTTGGGTTCAACCATAAGCTGATACGCGCCAAGCGCCTGCAAGAAGCGTCCATCAAGGCGGTGAGGCGTTTGAGTGAAGGCTCGCTCACGGCCCCCACACAGGCCTTGGGACCTCCAGCACCACAGTAGCTTGCCCATATTTACTGAGCCTTTTGATGTATCTTTCTTTGTTTCACAGAAAACGCCCGAGGAGCAGTCGCGACTGTTCCGCGCGTTCCAGGACGAGTACACGAGCGTCACCAAGCAGCACGGCAACCCGCTGCGCACCGCGCTGATGCTGCCGGGCGTGATGATCTCCAACGGCGTCGTCTTCCTCAGCATCTTCAGCGGCGTCAACAAGCTCATGGCGGCCAAGGTGGAAAAGCCAGTACTCGTGCATGTGAACACCTCCCAGCTTGCATGCTAGTTCGCTATGCACCACCGCCCATTGTGACAGTACTTGCGCAGCTGCATTGCATGCCGTGCATGGTTGGACCAACGCGCATGCCGCAAACTGCGGCCCACGCGCAGCCGCGTGCATGCTTGCTGTCTCGCCATTCCCAACGGTACCATGCAGCTGTACTGTTGTACTCCCATACCGCCCATTGCTTTCCCCGTGTTGATTCCCCCTTTCCGCGCTCCATGACGTACGACAACTGACGTGCTGTGTACTGCGTACGGTGGTGTCAAAAAGAGGCACGCATGGGGCCATAAAGTGTGATTCCCATGGGGTCATGGAGTGTGTGTATGCGCATGCGTAAGGATGTATCATATATGCGCATGCACATGCATGCGGTAGTGTGGTGGCCTGGTGATTGCCATGGTTCCTTCCTGGTCAAGCCCATGATGCATGGCATGCGCTTTGCAGCTGCATGCATCCCGAATGCTCCTGATGTTCATTGCTCAGCCTGCAACTGTTGTGCGCACCCCTGGGTGTGTTGGATGCAGGTGCCTTCCTTGACGGTAGGCGGTACGTTCACCTTCACGGACCTCACCGTGCCCGACCCGTACTTTGTACTGCCGGTCACGTGTAGCGTGGTGACGCTGCTGATGGTGCAGTACGGGATGGCCCTCACAGCAGAGACGGGTGAGTGGAGGCGCGATGCTTGATGGCTGGGCATGCAAGCAACTGCGAGTGGTAGCGAATCCGCGCGATGGCACCGTTTCACAGGCCTCAGCATCCTCCCCCCGAAATGCATGTGCACGTATGCACTCGTGCCCAGCCCCGACGCTCGAGCAGTTTTGCCCTCCCTGCCCGCCTTAACCTGTGGGTTTCAACTTCACGCAGTGCTTAACCCGCACGAGCGTTCACTCGGTTGCGTCAATGCTTGATGCTGCGCCTGTGTGGCCGTGTGCACGTGTGGCCCTGCTTGGACGCGTGTGTGCGGCAGGCATGTCTGACGACCGCGCGGCGCTGAGCAAGCGCATGAAGTGGATGTTCCGCTTCTTCGCGCTCATGTTCATCCCGGCTGGCGCCTACCTGCCAGCGGGGGTGGGCGTGCTCTGGGTGTCCAACACGCTGTTCGGCGTGGTGCAGGGCGTGGTCATGCGCAGCCCCACCTTCCGCACAGCCGTGGGGCTACCCACGATGGAGGTGAGTGAAAGTAGCCCTGATCTGGGTCTGGTGAAGCAAAATCTGATCTGGGTCAGCTGGATCAAAATCTGATCTGGCTTTGGTGCGGGTGAGGGTTCTGGGATTTGTCAGGGTCTGCATGAAGGCTTTGGGCAGACCTGACAAATCACAGAACCCTCATACGCACCCAAGCCAGAGGGAGTGAAGGTTGAGGTCGGCCTGGGCTTGATGCGTAGCACCGCATACAAGCAGGCAGGAGGAGGGCGTGAAAGGGAGGGATGGGAGCTTGCGAGGCCTGGACAAGTGACAGGGTGCAGGCGCCTGTTCGGGGGCGCAGCGCAGTGAGGGCGTGCGTCTCTTATTGCCGCAAGCGCAAGCACACTCCCAGCGGCCCCCCGCACCTTTCCGCACACCCTCGTGCGCTGCTGTGCCCTTGCGGACGCGTGCGGTAACCGTACGCACTGCGGTTGCATGGTGCCTGCCTACACAGTGACCCCTACGCCCCACACGCCCTTGCTGCACACACGCCGTCGAGCACAGTGTGTGCGCTTACCGTGTGCTGGATCGGATTGCCGTAGCACACCATCGTCACAGCGTGCATAATCCACGTTGTTCCGCTCCAACAAGGCCTGGGTTTCACAGCATTCATAACTATTCTCATGGGGATGCCACATTTGTGGACAGTGCGTGTGGCTGCCGCGTGCATCCAAGGTATTGGATGTACTGCCTGTACTGTGTGTACTGCATGTACCGCAGGAGATGAAGGCGATGAACGAGGAGGTGCAGGCGGCCAACGCCGCGGACCCCAACGCACCGCCGCCGCCCAAGCCGGCGGACGCCGCCGCCGCTGTGACGCCTCTGTACAGCCACAGCCACAAACCGCGTGTATGACCGCGTGATTGGTTGACCAATTACCGTAGTTGACCAGCGACGAACAGAGCCGCGCGACGCCTGTTAACAGTGTTTTGTGGTGTTTGACCGAGACACGCAACTCGTACTGACAGTGCTTCGCAGTTCCTGACCGAGGCACCTCGTCGTGCCAAGACCCCCCCCTTGTGTGCGTGCGTGCGCTGCTTCATCGCATCTGGTGCGGTCATCATTTTGCACGATCCTCGGAAAGCAACTGAGCTGCGAGGCACCAACACTTATGCAGGAACCGCCACTGCTTGTCCATCGGCTCGCGTACACAAGGGCATCACCTCCCACATACAGGCAGCTGCGCGAACACCACACACTGGGATGACAGACCCGCAGTCGGCGCAAGGGCCACCCACGCACCCGTCAACTGACTGACTGGACGCGGTCCAGGGGTGCGGTGTGCCGTTGGTGCCATGCCCGTTGGCGCAGGAGTGCAGACCGCGTTCAGGTGTGCAGCTGCTTGCAAGGGGCCTGCAGGTTCCATGCATAGCTGTTGGGATCTGGCGGTATTGTTGGAATGCACGCTCGGGTGGCTGACCCTGCCGCTGGTTTCGAGAGAGCATCACACCAGCGTCTGCCACGGGAGTTTAGGGGAGTTGTCCTCAACCCTGCCACAGCCTACTCTCTTTGTACCACAACTGCACCTTCATCTTCACAGCTTGTCTTGCTACTGATCGGTGTCCTAGTGAATCCGCACGTGCGCGCTTTGCATCACAAACTTTACCGAAACGCAAAGCCAAACACTCAACGCCAGCATGTTTGCAGCGTGGCTGAACCGATTGTTAGAATGGCTTCGCAGCCTCTTCTTCAAGCGGGAGATGGAGCTATCCCTGATAGGCCTGCAGGGCGCAGGCAAAACGTCGCTGGTGAACGTCCTAACGACTGGCCAGTTCCACGAGGACAACATCCCCACAGTGAGCGCAGTAATTGGTGTCAAATGTACTCAAGCGTTTTGTTTTATGTTTCCATCTGCATGGTCTTGAACCCTGCCAGCCCCGCACTCTGCGCAAAACAATCACAGGGGGGTACTGACCGTGAGCTGCGTGCTTTTGCCCATGCGTACAGGTGGGGTTCAACATTAAAAAGGTGAGCCGCAGTATGCTTTCGGAGTTTTGCTTGCTTGTGCCTTGGCCTCCAGCTTTTGGGAACGCACGGACTCCTGACTTGCCGCACGCATAATACCAAGGGCTTGTACTGGTTGTCTTGGCCTTATTATCCAGGTAACTAAAGGCGGCGTCATTATCAAGTTTTGGGACCTTGGAGGTCAGCCGCGATTCCGCAGCTTGTGGGAGCGATACTGCCGTGGCGTGCAGGCAATCGTGTTTGTGGTGGACGCATCGGACTATGACCAGGCAAGTTCAGGGTGCATGGTGAGAACAACGCAGCGCAGCCTGAGCAAGCCTCAGCTGCGAGTCAAAGGACTACTATGTCACCACCGTTGTCCCGATCGCAGTGGTTGATGTCTGAAGGCATGATGCTTGCCGTGAAGCACGACAGAAAGCAACTCACAACTGGGTTTGTTCCCTGAAGTCAGCTAAGGAGGTCATTATGGTGTCGGTTGACATCGGCACGACGAGCGTTTGGCAGTCATTTGGCTTGCCTGACGTGTATGCGGCGCTTCTTGTGCTGGCAATTAAATACAGATACCTGTGGCACGCACGGAGCTCCTTGCACTGCTGGAGAAGCCTTCCCTGAAGAACATCCCCTTGCTTGTCTTGGGGAACAAGAATGACCTGCCCTCGCTTGGGACAAAGGAAATCATCGAGCAGCTCTCCCTCAAGGTACGTGTGCGGGGGAGGTCCAAACACTGCTGTGGGCTGTGGGCTGGCAGCCTGGCACCGCTCCAGCTGCACTTGTGCACTGCGGGTTGGGGTGTGCATTTGAGCGTTTGCTGATGGTGTGATGTCAGTGTGTGACATGTGGCGCACGTGCTGATCATTCAAATTGTGGAATTCATGCGCATGCCAACGGCAAGCTGTGCACCCGCCGTACCCAAGCTCGCGGCGCCGCGCTGTTGCTGCTGCCACGCTGCCACTGCCAGGCAGCATCCTGAGCCTGTGCATTGTCATCAGGCGC
>BDDA01001521.1:0-17996 GCA_001662385.1 Chlamydomonas asymmetrica | reverse complement strand
AGAAGGGGGTGGGGGTGGTGGAGGCGGAGGGGGGACGGACGATTGCGACGGTGGTGGCGGAGGGGGAGGCGGGGGAGGGGTCGAGGTTTGGGTGAGCGCTCGCCTGAATGTTGACGTGAGCGTGAGCGTAGGTTCAACCGCATCTGTCAGGGCCGCCCGGGTGACTTGGCAGCAGTCCTCGTTGTCAAACAGCAAAGCCACCGGAAAGCCACATGCCGCGCTAGCCGCGCCTGCATCAAAACGTCCAGGGGATCAGGCCTCAGGACGTGTGCGCGCATCAAGCAGGAGACCTGTGCACTGAGCGCATGCCCCCACTGAACCTGACCAGATGCATGAGACACATACTGTGGATTATGCACGCGGGAATGCATGTGTTATGATGCTTCGTACGGTATGTCAACAAGGCATGAACAGATGAGGGTGACCCAGCCTGCGTTGCCACAGGCGCAACTCAGGTGATGGATGGCTTGTGTGGCACGCTCAGCACGCAGGACGCAAGCAGCAACGCAGAGGTTAAATCAGAGCAGTAAGCAGCATCCAAACCATGTATCCCCCTTCCCTCCCCCCGCCCTTAGCCCACACGCACTCTGGGCGTTGCCTGAACGCCATGCAAGTGTAAAATAAGCTTACCGGGTGGCATGGCGTCATCATTCCTCGTGCACGGCGGCGCAAGATCACAGGATGCGGCAAGTGCTGACGTGGCGTGTACGCACACCGTCAACACAAAGCTGTGCTGGTTGTCAGCAGAGTTCATGAGATCAACGGATTGGGTCAGAGCTGCTGGCTTGGCCAGCTTGATGGTCAGTGTGGGTGGGTGGGGGCCAAACTCAGCAGACTCCATCTGCCGTACAGCCTCGGCGCGCTCGTATGTAGCGCCCTCTTCCCGGCTCACCATGGCGTACACTGGTCCTTGGAAGTCGCATGCGGCTTGGTCTGCATGCATCGCATGCATGCATGCCGCATATAATTGTTCCTTGTGAAGCATTCGAGCAACACGCATTTGCGAACCATGCATTTGTGCACCGCAGGAAATTCCATCGCAATCGCTACCACAGTTCGTTTTTTGGCAGTTGCAGGCTGTGGGTGATGTGGCACACCAAGAATCCAAGTCATGCTGGTGACCCGGCTTGCTGGACCAAAGCACAATCCTGAGCTGCGTCATTGCAGTCATTGCAGTACAGTGATGTTTGCATGCATGCAAAACATGGCCATGTTCTTTGGCCTCACCGATTCCAACAACCACTTCGGCAAGGCTGTGGACGGGGCAAGGATTTTGAAGGGACGTGTCTGCCTGAGGCTGCCTGTATGCCACCTGGAAGCACGACCACGCCACTGGCGCTGCGATAGCGGGTGCGGGGCGGTCAGCGTTGAACAACTCGCCCTGCTGGTGACAAGGTAGGAGGAGCTTGCAGCTGTTGCTGCTGGAGCTCCAATCTGACAGCGCTTGTAAGGAAAGCTGCGTACAAGGGCAATCGGCAAGGGGTAAGCCTACGCTTTTCGGCTCTACAGCTCTACAACCTCCGACCCAGCCATGCACGCCAGTTAGCTTTCGGCATGCATTCTACAGCGCACCAGCATATGAGCGGGCCTACCTCGCCTGTCCCCAAGCTTGTAGAGGCACGGATGCGAGGGCCCTGCGGATAAGATGGTTTCCATCAGTGTCAGTACTTGATGGCCCTTGATGGTCGAGAGAACCAATCGACAACCCAGTACGCAGCAGAGGCCAAACGGTGGTGGCGTGACAGGGACATGGCAAGCGTACTCTCCACCGTTAAGCTTACTTACAGGAGAACGCATATTAGTGTGGTCGCTGCTGCCATTCTCCCCATGTTGATGGTTCCCTTGAGGGGTGTGGCACCCCAAGAGTGTCAGATGGTTGACAAACATACCGGAGTCAGTCTTGGAGCCATATATATAGCAAGTCGAAGGCTCGTCTGGAACCTCATACAATTTTGATTGCTCTGAGATGCCCTGTTCTTGCGTCCTGCACGCACACGTGGCACGATTCTGGTGCGAATTGTGACGCGGACATACAGAGCTCAAGTGATGAACAACCGACACATGTAAATCGTGTATCACTTGGACAAGGAGCCACCACAGCGCACATACATTGTGCCTCCTATATTCGTGTTCATGTGTGCAAACACTGCTCCACTACAGTAGCACAAAGCATTGTTCACGGTCGTGGTGGTGGCAGGCGGGCCGTACACCTGCCTTGCAAGCAATTTGCTTATGTATCAAGGCAGGTTCTGGTGACCGTTGCAATCCGAATCATATGTTTGTTTGGGGACACTGCTGAAGCTATCTGCGTGTGCGTTCAGACTGCACCTGAAACGCTGACACCCCACCTGAAGCGGGGCGATAGGTGAGGTTGCTTGCAAAGTCTGTATTGGTGTACAAAATTGCCTTGCACAGGCACAATGCCACAATAAACGTAAATCTGTATTACTTTGATGGCTGTATCGAACAGTGAGCAAGCTTGAACCTGACGACCTGAGCGCACGCACGGCACTGCTGCATGGCAACAGCGTGCTTTCCATCAGTTTCCACCGGGCTCACTGATGAACTGCACAGTGGGCCGCTAGAGTGCCCAGGGTTAGAGGAAAGGCGCCTAAGTGCGACAAAGGGTACGTATCATCGCCGGTGTGCTGCTTGAGCATAAGTCTGGTAGTGACCGTGGATGTCGGAGGAAAGTCTTGGTACACGGTCCCATGGGCAACACAGACTGCCAGAGTTGAAAGTTTCACTGGCGCTTCTTCCACCAGCCCCTGAAAATCTTGGGGGTCGACCGCCTGCGACTTATGGAGTGGGCCCGGCCTCAGTTGCATTGCGCTTGGCATTGGCCCCTTGAGCCACTGCATGCCGCGGTCACGGCGGGCACTCAACACGCAGCCCCTCCGCCTCCCCCTCCGGTCGCTGCCATGGCGGCAGAGGTGGCGTCTGGGGATCGTCTTCCATGCTGCTGTGTCAGCGGCTGTACAAGGTGGGTGGTAGCGACGGTTGCGGGGTGAAAACGGGCGGCGCCGGCGGTGTCGGCAGCACAATGCGTTGGCGGCAGCTGGTGCTGCACCGGCGGGCGGCCTGGAGTGTTGGGCTGGGCCGCAAGGGGCATTCCGCTGCTGCGTGCGGCCCTGCTGGCAGCAGTTGGGTCTGGTGTGGCGGCGGCGGCGGGGCTGGGGCCGACAATCGTACCCGGGCCGAGGCTGGGGCCGGCGGCGGATTGGGCAGCGGCTGCGGAGGCAGCGCACCTACAACACCGGCGTGCGGCGAAAACAGCTGCGGACGCTGCTGCGCGTGCAACTATCCCCTTTGCTACAGCCATGGCAGCAGCGGTTGCGGCCACCACTGCTGCTGCTGCGGTGATGGCCGCTCCATCGCTGAGGCAGCCAATCTGTGCTGGGGCTATGGGGGCCGCATGCTGGCGGACTAGACGTGGGTGGCGGTCGCGCCGCACCTCGGCCGGGCAGCGGAGGCGTTGTGTTTCGGTCACTCAGTGTATTAGGTCAGAGGTGGACGCGGTCATTGCGCTGGACGTTCAGGCTGCTTTTTCAATTATCTTTCAAGAGCAATGGTGTGCGCCCAGGCCATGCTCCACTGGAGCATACAGGCGTTTGCCTCTTTAGTCTTTACAGCAGCGGCTGGTCACAACATGCAGGGCGTAGCAGTCACTGCGTTTCACGTCAAAGTGCATGAATGCATGCATGCAAAGCGGAGCCTGCGAGCGCCCGCCACTGGCAGACGGCGAGGGACACACCGCCACCAGAGAAAACGCGCAAGTGTAGAGCAACAGCATCAGCAGCGGCTGCATAGTACCTGGCACTTGCGGCAGGCCGTCATGCACGCCATGTTGCAACACCAGCGCTTGCATGCTTGTACGTACGTCACCGTCCAAGTGTGCAACAGCAGCTGAGCAATGACGCAGCATATGTGCGCGTGCTTGCGCCCTGAAGGCATTTCGGTGCACGCTGCGTTGCGGTGCCGCTTGCGTGCTACTTGCCGCTCGACGCCTTATGTGCCTTGTGTGTGTTGCGTGAACGCCCAGCCCTGCACGAATGTCAGGCGCACGCCTGCATGATGCACAGACGGGTGCTGCTGGCAGACCGTCGTGTCCACATGCATTAAATACGTAACAGAGCAGGACGATGGACTAGACGGACCACGCACAAACAAGCACTGTGCATGACAGCAGCACGATAGATGGGGTGCTGACAGACAGCAACAAACCGCACGCCCTCTGAATATCGTATTTGCCGTGCTCATGCTGGTGCTCACGAGCAGCATGCATACCCTAAACACACAACCAAAATGCAAACATACAGAAACTGCCGCATCAAAAGCGCTCGTTCGACAGTGCATAAGCCTACCTGCAAAGTACGATAACCTAAATGGCGCTGGATTGCGATGGCACAGATGCACGCGTGCAATGGGACCACGACCTGCCTGCCGCCTGCCGTTGCTCATATTCAGCTGGCAGGCAACATACATATACGGCAGCTATACGCATGTTGGGCGGACGCAGTGTTGGCGTGCACACAGCGGCAGGAACGCTGGCTGAGCAGAGCCGCAGGCCATCCGTTTCCATCGTAATTCGACTCATGCTCGCCTTGCACGCACCCCGTCACGGCTCTGCACAAATACCTTACACCTTGACATGGGCGGGCTGGTTGTGGGGTGAATGCACCTCGCTGCCGTGTGCCTGCCAGGGGTGGCACCTGCCTGCGTCAGTCTGTCAGTTGGTTGGTTGGTGAAGCCACCCTAGTCTACTGCGTGCCTTCCAGCTGGGACTCGAGGTACAGCAGCTTGTACATCATCTGGATCACCTCGGACTTGTCGTACGGGATGATCTTGAACACGAGGCGGGACAGGTCCGTCATGCTGGCCTCGTCCACCTGGTTGCTCTTGAGCAGGCTGTACCTGTGCAGTCAGAAGAGTGAGCAGGACCAGCGAGCGGCGCGAAGACTGAGCAGGGGCACGTCCAGTGCAGGCAGGCATCGCTAGGGAGGGCCTGGCGATGATCGCCAGCAGCTAGCCCTGGGCAAGTGTCCCAACCGTCCTCTGCCCTGCACCTGCGCCTCCCAGCGGCTGACGGCATGCTGCATGCCACCTCCCTCCCTCTCTCGCCTTGACATTAATATGTTACGACGTAAGTGAACGTTCAAGTGGTACAATACCAATTCAGCACTACCCACAGCTTGTCAAGGCCCCCCACACAAATGCGGTACGGTAGATACACTTCCCCAGCTTTCCCCGTCCCTGCCCGTTTTCCCCTTTCCCCTCCCGTCATCCCCACCACCGCTGACAGCCGATGCCCCCACTCACAGCTCGTTGAAGGCCTTCTCCCCGACCAGGTCCAGGCACGCGGCGCGCTGGATCATCAGCGCGCTCTTCATGTGGGTCACGCGTGTGGGGTCTGGCTGCCACGCGGGCTCGTCTTCCTCCTCGTAGCCGCCGCCGCCGCCGTTGCCCGCGCCGTGGAAGCCGTCCTCGTCATCGTACTCGTCCTCGCCTTCCTCGCCTTCCTCGCCCTCGTCGTCCTCCTCGTCCCTGCAGTACACACGGTACAAGCAGTACGAGGCAGTACGAGCCCGGTGTGAGACACACAATACCCAACAATCCACACACGCGTTCTGCATGCCGATTGCGTGGATTGATGGAATTGGTGTGAGCGTCACGGGGACGTGCTAGTATGACAGCAGGCCAATGCGAGAGAGAGAGATTACATCACCCGGACCAGTATAGCCAGAGGCTCAGACCAGGATATGGCAGCAATTGAGGCACCACACAAGGCCGGTACTGGGACTGCGTGCAATGCAGGCCCATGCATCAGTGGGTTGCTTTCATTTTGGACCTTTTGGGGGGATGACTGGACGTGGACGCTGGTTCGTCTGATCTGTCGGAATGGGCATGCAGCCTGTCAGCTGCCTTCTGTCCTGCCTAAACCCCTTTCCCATCCCAGAAAAGGATACAGACACCCCTGATGCTGTGCATGATGGATTGTCACATGCGGCCGTCGAGTCGAGCCCAGCGCTTGCGTCCGATGTAAGGCTGGCAGTACAGGCGCTACGACAGGCGGGCGCTACACCCTCACCGGTACGTCCGCGGATCCAAGTACGGGTTTGCTCCCTCCTCCTCCTCAGGGCCATCCTCGTCATCCTCAACCGCCAGGTTGCCTGAACACCAGCATGTGGGCCACGCGCACATTAGGCACACAGCAGTGCACCAAAAGCCAAGCATGCGATGAGTTTGTGCGTGCCAGGAAGCAGACACAGGGGAGAGACGTGTCCAGAGCACATATTTTGAGGGTTGTTGATGGCATGCCCCGGAGCGTTGAGTCACCATGCTGACCGGGACAGTGCCAGCCCAGTGCCGCTCTGCGCCGTTTGCGTGCATGGAGTTGAGGAGCTCGTGCTGGACCCTGTCCTCTTCGCCCTTATGCCCCCGCTCCCCCCCCCGGGCTCAGAGCCGCTCCACACCCTGATGCCATCTTGTGTTGTGACTTACGCGAGTGTGCCACAGCATGCGTGCAGCCATTCGCGCTTCCTGCAAGCCCTCACACACACACCCGCAAACCCGCACAGCTGCACAAGGCCCCGCCCGGGTTGGCCCCGCAGCCCAAACCTTCACTGCTACAACCACAAACCCAACCCCTATATCTTCGTCCAAAGCATGGATGCGCCGCTCTCAGTATGCTGAATTGCTCACCCATGTCAGCTTCCAGGCCCCACGCTTGCGGGCGCGCCTTGTTGATCGCTGCCCCAGGCGGCGCCACCCGCCACTCAGCCTGCACCGGCCCGCCCTGCGCGTCCCCGCCAGCCGCCCCTGGGGTGGCCTCCACCTCAGACACCTGCGCGTACCGCATGAGTGCATGACGCACGCATGCGCGTCTCAGCCTCAGCATTTGCCAAAACATGTGGCTAGCAATCGTGAATGCATGCATCCGGCGCCCGCTGCAGCGTCTGTTCCCGATCCCCACAAGCGAAGGCCTGCTGCGCCGTTTGCCGAGCATACCACATGTATATCATCAGGGCGGGCGTTCCCACAGGCACGCCGCCGCACGGGCGCATACATTGACACGGCCCACAGCATAGCAAGGCATGCGCCGGGACGCCCGCGCTCAATTGACTGCCCGGCGACGGTGGGCGCACCACGCCCCACGCCTTGCAGCGCCGCGCCGCGCCACGCCACACCCGCTGCGCTGATAACTGTTCTCAGCCGCACTCGTTCGCTCGCTCGCTCACCGTGACGTCCACCTGCCGCGCGCGCGGCGCCGCCTTCATCGTCCCGCCAAACACAAACGCCTTGTCGGCGTTGCCGGCCGCCGCGCTGGCCGCCTCGGCGGGCTGCGGTGGGCTGTCCATGCTGCCTGAGGCGCATGAGGTGACCCACATCGGTAGCGGAAGCGCAGCAGCAAAAACATGTTATGAGGTGTCTGAACGGTGCCAACCAATTCAAAGGAAGCACAGGGTGTAAGCCACGCTTGCACAGGAGGTGCACTGTGCCACCAGCCGAGTGCAGAGCGTGGAATGCGCTTGGCGCTTGGCGTGCCTGCTGCATGCATGCTGCACGCACGCACCTACGACCTGGATGACTCCGGCAGCAGCACCCTGCACGCGCTGCGGCAAGGCGCGCACGGCAGCTGCCTCTGCCGCAGCCGCCCCCCCCTGCACCGCCCCACCTGTGCCACCACCGCCACCACCACCGGCGCCGAACGCAACGTCACCGTGACTCATGCAGGGCTGAGCCCAATACGGTATGCATTGAACAGCCTGGTTCACCGTCTGGCTCACGCCGTCGCGCAATCATGTGCGTGTACAAGGTGCATACGCTGCACTTGCAGTGCACTGCAGTGCTACATATTGTGGTGCTCCATCCGCAATCAAACACAGGAGGTAACACCCACCTGGTACCGCCGACGGTGGTCGCTTTGCCTGCAGAGCACGACGCAACGTGCACGCGCAGCAAAGCGTTATGGTCGGATGGCGGGACACACAAGCGTGTGGTGCGATGCCAGCATACCGACGTAACCGCCTTGCGCTGCGCATACACCTGCATGGGTGCCCTCCCGTTCTTAAGCTGCTCGCGCAAGCTGTACTGTTGATGCGTCATTCACTCGTTCCATACGCGGACTCACCTTTTGTACCATAGGGCGATCCGCCCACGCCTGCATGCTGGCCAGGTCCGGCATGATGATGCCAAGCTCCTCGCCCTTTTGCCGCAGGCTTGCAATCGTGAGCAGCTTGAACGTGTTTGGGCGGCGGTTGGCGTTCTGCGCACGCAAGCGGTGCGGCATTGCAGCGATGATGCACTGTGTGTGCGCTGGATGAGGGCCGGGTTACAGAAGCCGGGCCGCAGCTTACATATGTGTTTAGTTGGGAGGGGGGGGGGCGCGCAGAGCCCGGAGCGCATGTAAACAACCAGCACAAGAAGACACAAGTTTCGACGAAGGAAACATGCCGCGTCGCTTCAGCATACCTGGGTAAGACACCGCTTTATTAGGTCCTGCACCTCTGGCGAATAGCCAGAGATGGGCGGGTACTTGCCGCGCAAGATTTTGAGGATCAATGCGCCCTGCGGTGTCGCATCACATGCCGCAAAGCTCAAGCACGTGCCAATCGCCAGAACAGTCATTCACATCAGGCGGGACCTTCAGTTATTCAGTCCAAGCAGGAAGAACAATCAAGTCTCGTCTGTGCAGGGCTGCATTGTGCAAGGCAGCAAGGGCATAACCAAGGTTTTGACTGCGCAAGCTCCAGGTCGTTCTGGCCCACCTGGTTGTCCGCATCGAAGGGATGGCGCTGCGTGCAGCACTCATACAGAACCACGCCGAGCGCCCACACGTCGCTCTTCTCATTGTAAGGCTTGTCTTCACAGAGCTCTGGTGAAAGGTAGTATGGCGTGCCGACGATGGTTTTCGCAAAGTTGGTGTTGGTGCTCAAAATCTGCACGCGTGGAAGCCGGCAACGGAGCACATGCAGAGCGAGTGACACAGGGTGTCAGCAGCCTCAGAGCAAAAACGCTGGAAAATATGCATTTTGACAGCGTGCAGGGTGTGTTACAGGAGACACGCGATGGCTGTGCCGCGTGTGTCTGTCGCTAGGGCTGCGCAAGTGTTCCTTGTTGAGTCATGCGACGGGCACACACATAGCCTGGCAGGGAGGGCTCACCTTGGCAACACCCATGTCACCGAGCTTAACGTTCAAGTCATCGTCAAGGAAGACATTGAGCGTTTTGATGTCGCGGTGCAGGATTTTCTTCGAGTGCATGTGGTTCAGACCGAGCAAGATCTGCAGGCCGCCACAAGCGCACAGTGCAGAAGGGAACATACTGTGAGGGTGTTGACCAGCCAATCAGGCCAGCATAGTGGCAAAAGCAGTGGCTCTTGGAAGCAGGGTAGTGCTCAAAGCTTGCTGTCTCGCCCCCAGCTCCATGCCGCGCAAAGAACGTGCCCCATGACACGAGCTGACTTGCCTGCAGGTATAGCTTCCATATGAGCTCCTCGGACAGCCTTGATTTCTGCTTTTTGATATAATCGTGCAAGTTCCCATTGGCAGCGTACTCCGTGATGATGTAGAGCTTTCCCTGTGTAAGCAGTATGTCCAGACACAACGTTGACCTTCGCAGAGGCTCGGGATACACGACCACATACAAAGGATATGTGTTGTTCTACTTGTTCCATAGGATGCAGGGCGATCCAGGCCACTGCAAGGTAGAGAGCGCAACCACTCTCTTAGTGTGTTGGTGCCGCACACTGTTTTTCAATCCTCACCCGCTCGAGAAAGGAATCGTAGTACTTGATGATATAGTCACAGTCCAGAGAGGACAGCACTCGTGTTTCTCGGATGCACTCTTCTTGCTCCTGCAGCATGCCACACATGGCAACTGGAATGTTGGCGAGCGTGTCTCCGAAACAGGCCTGGAGAAGGAGCGAGTCTGTGAAAAGCTGCTTCGCATATAAAGTGGTTATATGTTATCCTGTCTTGTCGTTGCAGACGCAGAGTTTGAACGGCCCTTCACTGCGAACGTGTTGAACTCGGCAGTGTGGGCCAGCCTTCTTGTTGCACACATGTACACAGCACCTGTTGACATGCCTGCACTATATTCACGGTGGATACAGGTCTGCGTAACTAAGTAGGCCTTACCTTTCTGCTCATGCCTTGCAAGTCGATTTCTTTCATGGCGTAAGTCTGCTTGTCGATTTTGCGGATGACTTTGAACACCACCCCATAGCTGCCGCTGCCGATTTTCTCCTTTATCAAGAAGTCGTCATACGTGCTTCTCGCCATCCTGTCGCTGCGGTGGGCCCACCCACCCTCTTGCTCTGGCTAGTGCGCCTGCAGTTCCTCTGCAGCCCGAGCTCACTGGGCGGTGCTGAGAACGTCCCAGCTCACTGGGCGGTAGTGAGTTCCTTGTCTAGGCGAGGTCCGCTCGCCGCATGGTCGAGCGCGCGCAAGTGGAAAATTGTGTGCAAAGGGATTGGTTGCAGTTGAGCGTCCTTGTCACAACAGGTCTCTGGGGTCAGGGTAAGACGTTAAAAAGCCAGTTGAACACAGAACTATGTTGTCATTGGTAGGAGTCTTGCTTCAGAAGCATGCCGGCACTGGTAATGGCACCTGCGTCGCCTGCAGCATCCGAATGCCGCTGCACGTCGCATCTGCGCAGTTTCGCCCATGCAGAACCCAAGTCAGCATTGGCCAGTGTCAGTGGCAGCCAACCTCATGCGTGGTGCAAGCGTGCGGTATCCTGGCATTACTGGGGTGCAGTAGCTGCATTGTGCAGCGCACTGACGTCAGGCCCATGACCTTCAAAAACACGCTCTAGGGGTGCAAACCCTTGTACTGAACAACTGCTCCCTGAAACTGAACCACCCGCAGCCCTGGGTGGCAGCATTCACATGGTGACAAGCTGACAAGCAGGTTTCAGCACCTCCCGCACCCTGCTTGGTTGCCCGCCGCCACGCACACGCCTGCGTGTCATCCAAGTGGCAGGGAAGGGTGTGGCGTTGCGCTGAGGCAAATGGGCCGCCTATGTGATTGGACATCTCCGCACAACACTACACATACCTGTGCTGGCACTGGTGCTAGTGGTCCCAGTACCTGTGCCACGCGCAAGGCATTTCCAGCCTCTCAGCATGGCCTCCAACGGGGAACACCAGCAGTACGAGCGGATCATGTGACCGACCTATTCTGCGCCTGTCCATGCACACCAGCACCTGCTGGCAGCCTGGTGAAATTGCTGGGATTGGCCCCGGCGTACTCTGCAGGGCACCCAGCGACCGTCAGCTCCTGTACATCATGCACGCACTGCCGCCCTCTGCATCCGCATCCGGCGCGTCAGCACGCGGCGCACCGGTGCACATTCACAATCCAACACAAAGATGCCAAGCAATCTTCAGGCAGTTTCTCAGCGCACGCAAGCCATGCAACTGCTGCCTACTGCAAGCCACACTGGGTGCAAGCACGAACCGGACACGTTACATGGAGACGAGGAGGAGGTCAGGGTCCATGCATAGGCCACGTTGTCCCCTTGCACCTGACAGCGCAGGGCGCCACGCACGCCGCGTGCGCGCCTGCCACACTCATGGATGCAGCCAAGCCGCATGCAGCGGCAGCAATGCATGGCCAGCCACGTCTGAGCTTGTTCAAAGGTGTGGCATGGCACAGCGCAGCACAGCGGTGGACTGCCAGCGCAGCCCCGTTGTGGTATTGATGAAAGCGCAGGTTGGGCACCGATGGTCATATGGCCGGCCGGTATCATACCAACCCATAGCTGGCAATGCACCCACCCATTATCACAGTTCCATGCACCCTTTCCAACAACAATTGAATTTTCCACAAAAGTCAACGCGGAACACCGGGCGTATACGTTGCCGCTTTCAATGCGTTGAACACGCGGTTGTCCACAACGGTGCTCAACCACTGTGTGATGGGTGAGGCAGGGGCATGTGCATTGTGCGATAGCCGGGGCCCATCTCATTCATACAGTATTATGAATACTGCCAAGAAGCGTTCTCGTTTGGTGTAGGTAGAGCAAACTGAGAATCAAACACAATGGCGACCAAAAGTGATCCAGCGGAATCAGGTAGTGAAGGATGATGGATTGGCCAGCTTCAACTATTAGCCATGTACCAGCAGTACATCAATCCAGATACCGTATCAGTCTCTGGCCGCTTAATTATTTCTAGGATGGGGCTACGGTGCACTGTCATGCCGTATGCCCAGCTTGGCAACGGGCATGCTTCACCGAAACGCCATAGTGATGCGCATCACACCGGGGACGGGTCCGACATGTGCGGTCCTAAGTCCTGTGTAATGGTGCTGTTGTAAGGTGGGCGCAAGGGCGGATGCACCACTTGCTGCCACCCACAGCGTTGGCTTGGATAAATGTGCTGAATCGGCCGGTCCCAAAACTGGCCCAAACCGCTCAAACATTGAGCAGGAGCGGTGCTCGGCAGCAGACCTCTCCAATAGCGCGTGCAACAGAGATCGATGGCAAGCGGATAGCAGGTCCTCGAAAGCGCGTCAGGAAACACCTCGAGTACGTAAGAATGGGAACGATGTGCTTCCTGCGCCTGTATTTCCGGTAACGGCAGTTGCTAGATCAGGCCATGCGCACGGCATCCCCGGACGAGGAGGATTGCGGGTATCGCAGCAGGGAGGGGGCGTGATCAGCCGTCAAGCAAATCGTTTGGCCATGTCGTCACCGCATGTGTGTAGGAGGGCCTGCCAACAGCACCGCCCTCGCGCCCGCAGCGGACCGGAGACAACAGTGAGGAAACCAAGAGGCCGCAGGTGTGCAACATCATTCAGCACCGGCATGCGTGAAAGCGACGAAGCAGAGGCAGGAAGAATTGCTTCATGCCTCATGCATGCATTGACAAGGACAGCATGCGCGCGTGCACACATGCATGTGCACCTTTGTGCACACTAGCACCCACACAAATCATCATCATCAGCCGCAGCAGCAGCAGCAGCAGCAACAGCAGCAGCACATGCCAAGCAATTCGCCGCATAGCAGCCGCGTGGGCTGAACGGCCCACCAACCATAGCCTAATATGTTTGAAGGCTGCCAGAGCATGGTATGCAAGTGGAGAAGTGGATCATTGCATAAAAGTGCACTGCCAGTCAGACAACCCCGCTGATAGCGTGTGTTGCGATGGGTACGCTGACACGCATACTCACTGCTGGCGTTGATGCGGCAGCATGGCGTCATAGCATCAATTGACCCCGCCAGGGCGATTCATTAACCACTGGTGCATGATCCCCAGTGCAATCGTGACCCTGAAGCGCGCACAAGATCGACCGGGCACCTGCCAGTCCAAAAGGGCCCCTTTGACGCCATCCACGTCACACGGAGCTCGCTGCCGAGTGCTTCCCAACCCCAGTCAAAGTCCGCCGGCGACGCAAATGCACTTGTCAACACGCCAGCCAATTCGTTTATTGCTGAGCCGCTCCCATAGTATCATGTCCACCAACGCTCCGCAAGGGAATGGATCAAGGGAAACGGGGAACGTGTTTTCAAGGGCTAAGTAAGGGCCCCTTTGTGCACAGTATCATTTCTTGTTCAGCATCGTTGGGCACTGCTGCGCAGAGGACAAGGCTGTGCCATCAGCGACGCAAACCCCGTGACCCCAGTCACAAAGGAGGCATAGAATTGGACAGTGTGAGGTAGGCGGAAATCCAGGTTGCAGACGTGTCAACATCCCCTGTCACTAAACGACCGGCCCCAAACGACCACCTTCGTATTGCAAGCGCTCCGCAGTGCAACAAACCCTCCGGAGCGCGCCACCACACTCAACGGGCCGCCCTACATAGCGCCGCACTACGTACATGCGTGGGCACAGCCCTCCGGGCACACATGGCGTGGCCCGCACACCCCTCCTGCGCTGACGAGTGAGAACGCGCTGAGGATGCGCTTGAGCACATCATGTGAAGCCGCCCCTAACATGATGACTCCGTGGCTCTGTAATTAATGAATGACATTATTTGCTTCATGCATGCCCCCATGGGCTGCGCACACGGCAAGCTTTCGTTGGCAGGCCGCGCTCGCTGACAACAAAGCCATTGGCGCCTTCTTCACTGCCCCGAAACCGACACGTCTGCCGCCGCGGCGGCGGCCGCGGCGGCGCCGCTGCGGGCGGCGCGGCTGCACTCGGCCTTGTGCACGGCGCGCCAGTGCGCGAGCTGGCAGGCGCGTGAGCAGTACCAAGCGGAGCAGCAGTGCTGGCACACCTTGAGCCGCAGGTCGTCCTCACTCAGGCCCTGCAACACCAACACCAACACCACAGAGCGTCAAGGTGTCAACGAAGTCGAGGTGTCTTGAAGGACAGAACATTGCCAGCGCCGACCGTGAAAGAGCCCATGCCCAGCATGTTGGCGCTCACAAAACGGGACTAGAGCTGGCCGTGATGCAAACAGCAGGCAAGCGTAGGTCCATGAATGCTGGGTCCCAGATACCGAAACATGCCTACGGCCCTCACGCCACAGATCGCTGTCACAGAAGATGTGTGCGGTTTAGAACGCGGCCCTAGCGGGCTGGATATATGTGCAAGAGCGGCGAGCCTGAGTGGCGGCCGGGTTCTCGTCCTGCCTAGTCCCCAGCCCCCACTGTACTTTAGGCCTACCGCGGACCCAGGTGTGCAGTGTGCCGGCGGCGTCTATGTGCACCACCATGCAACCTCAGCAAGTATTACAGTAGCCATACATACACAACATACCTGAAGGTTTGCGCAGGCGGTGTTGGAGCAGCACATCAGCTGCACCGCGCGCGGCGGGGACACCCACTGCTGCTGCGCCGCCAGCACGGCACGCATGGACGTGCTGGCCGGCTGCCGTGGCGGCGGCTGGCCGGCGCTTGGCACCGCTGCTTCGCTGGTGGGCTTCTGTGTGCACAAGCATGGCACACAGCGCACAGCACAAGGGTCAGCGTTGGCAACACAGCAGGGCTGCAGGATGGTTGGGTTGGTTGCTTGAGGTTGCATCACTTGGCCGATCAGGCCATTTATGGATGAGGGCAGTAATCATGAAGTCGCATTGAGGTGGACGGACTGCAGGATGCGTTCCGGTCTTGCCTGCTTACAACCCAACCTTCCACACGCTCCATAAGACCATTGAGGCCATGACACAACAGCGGGTAGGCTAGCACTGCAGCAGGCAGATTTGGCGTGCACGATGTGCATCGCTATTTGGCACGCTGTACTGCACCCACCTCCTCCGACAGTAGCTGAGTCAGGACTTCCAGCAGGCGCTTGTCTGACGGCGAGCCATAGCCGATCACCTGGGGGCAGCGGGCGGCAGGCCACAGCAGGTGTGAGGACAGGCAGAGCCCTCAACAGCACGCACGCTACTCTGCACGGTACGTCAACACAACGTGGACTAAATTGCTACTGTGCATAAACACACTTCCAGACTAAGAACATGCTAAGAGTTTGCAGAAGGGTAAGCTCTTAACTCTGGCGATGGCCACGAATGCGCGATCATCATGTCAGTGCTTTGATTCAACATGCGCACCATCCGCACAAATGCAAATGCAGGGTGTGTGGATGCCGGCGCCTCCAGCATGCACACAACTCACCAGGTGCTGCAGCTGCAACAAGCTGATCGGGCGCGCCGCCGCCCCGCTAGCATCGCTCGCACTCTCCGCATCCGCACCGCCTTGCGCGTGCAGCCGGTGCGGCTGCGCGGACGCTGCCTTGCCAGCAGCAGCAGCAGCAGCAGCAGCAGCCCTGTTGCCGTTGCTGTCAGCGTGGCCGCGGGCGGCGGCGCCGCCGCCGTGGCTGCCGTCGGCCGCATGGTGCTGTTCGTGTCGTTGATGGGTTGGCTCTAGCACTGCCTCCTCCTCACCCGCTGTAGGCGGTGGCAACGCTTCGTCCGCGTCGTCGTCATCGAAACCGTCCACCTGCGGAATTACGCACGGCACGACACACGGTCACTACGAGCACAAAGGCGCAGTGGAGGGCAAGGGTGGAGGGCGACAGGTGCGCACTCCACACATTCCCGCACTTTCTGGTCGGGTGCAGTCTCTATCCTTACGCATATGCACGCTGAACGGCTCCGCGGGAAACACGCTGTATGGCCCCACGGGCGCCTCTCCCTGACACACTCGCAGTAAGGCGTCAGCGTGCGCATAACTGAATCGCTTTTGGGCTGAGCACTAGAGGCCAATCATGCTGCCCAGGCCCACAACAGAATGCTGAGCGCGCTGCCGCGCACAAGCACACACGACGACATCGGCTCATCGCCTCATCCCTTCAGGGTATTACGGTGCAGGGTGTGGGGTTGTCAGGCTGAACGGTGAGACCTGCAGCCGTTCAGCGTCGCTCCAGCTCGAACTTTGCCTGCCCATGCCGACGGCATACTTGCTTGTCTGAAGTGTCAGAAACACCACGCTCTGGTGCTGCTACTGCGGCGACCTGGCCGTTAGCGGCAGGGTGCGCGGAGTCGACCGCAAGGGCAATGGGCAGAACTGTGTACTGCCCGTGGCCCTTGCAGTCGACCCATGCACCCTTCCGCTGACGGCCAGGTCGCCGCAGTGGAAGCACGGTCTGGCCCGCCGCTCGTTGACGGTGCAGCCGTTCACCACCACCGTCACAGACACCACCTTCCACCTTCTAACATCAAAGCGTTGAATCACTCGTCCTTCAGACAGGTCCGGGTCCAAATCTCAGCGGGGACAAGCCCTACTAAGTAGTACAACCCTGAGCCTGGGGCCCTACTACGCTCCCACCGCCCGCACCTACCTCCCAACACCCGCACTGGCCCGGATCCGATCCTTATGTGAACTCCCCCTAACCTCCCACCGCAGGTCCGTAAATTCCTACCTGGCTGGTGGAGCACACAGAGTATCGTGATGAGCCGTACATGGGCAGCTCCGGCAGCTGCGACACTGACTGTGACAGCAGGCTCACCGCCCCCGTGCTCGCCCCGCCGTGCCTTGGCGACACGCCCCCGCCCTCGCCGCCCGCGCTCGCATTGCCGCTGCCGTCAGCCTTGGCGGCGACCGGCTGTTGTGCGCCGGACGCGTCGGGGGTGTTGAGGAGGAGCGAGACGGGCATGGCGCCGCGGGTGTTGAAGGTGGCGGGCGGCACCCAGCCCTCCCTCAGGCCGCAGACCATGGCGGTTAGCATGGAAGACAACATCATGGGGTACGTGAGCGTGCCGCCGCCGCCCGTGAGGATGCGCACTGAGGGGTTGGTGCGCAGCATGTGCGCGGTCTGCGAGGGAGCGCATGGCAGTGAGCACAGCCGCCGGTCAACGGAAGCACTGGTTCATGAACCGAGCCCACACCAAGGCGGGTGTGGGATATCAGACGCGCTGCCCTGGTTGTGGGTCTTGTTACGCGTGGGGTGTGGGGTGCTGCCTTGGCTGTGGCGCATAGGGAGTGCGTTGGGTGCGTGTGGGTGATGTTGACTGCACAGGGTCACATGGGGTTCAGCTGGTCGCGCAAGCTGCTGCGCTTGCAGGCATGCATGCATTGTCAGCAGGTCGGTTCCGATGTGGCGGTGGCGTGTATGGTGTGCGTCAGGACGAGGCGCCCATGGGGCCACGAAGTGCGAATCCCGCGGGGCCGTGCAGTGCAGCATGCAGTGTGCATATGCGTCAGATGGCGTGTGTGGTGTGTGTGGCGGTGGCATGTGTGACGCGTGTGTCGTGTGACAGTGGCGCATGTGTGGCATGTGTGCGTCAGCCGCCACCGCCTGACTGACCTGCGGGTGCTCCAGCAGCGCCACCGAGGTGCGCAGCAGGCGCAGCGCCGCGGACGCCAGGTGAGAGGTGCCCAGGCAGCGCAGCAGCTCCGGCCAGCCCTCATCAGGGCAGCGCCTGCGGGCGAGCGCGCAGTTGGATTATTTATGTTGCGCACAATGACACACCGCAGTACGCGTGTAACTGCACAGTTGCACAAGTGTTTCTGGGACCTTGTCCTTGGTCGTCCCCGTGCACCCTCGGATGGTTTGTCACTCTCTGCTGCCTATGATGGTTTCCGTGCGCTCCTTGGTAGCA
>BDDA01001520.1:0-18036 GCA_001662385.1 Chlamydomonas asymmetrica | reverse complement strand
AGGGGGAGGGGGAGGGGTGGGGGGGAGAGGGGGAGCGGGGGGGCTGGGAGGTGGAGGGGGGATGCTTGGCGGGAGAGCAGGGCCTGCAGCAGTGAGCATTCAGAGAAGACAGTAGCATGCCTGTCAATTGTCTTTTCCATTTGGTGGCTACCCTGCGTGGCAGGGTGTATCAGGGCAGATCATCTGTCGCCAAGGCAAGGACCAATCCAATTATCCAATGCTTTTGAAGCATGGGACTCAGGTGCACAGACGCAGCATGGGGCATCAACTCACAAGTGGATGTGACGGTGAGGGTGATGGTGTTGGTGTTGATGTTGTTGCCGTTGGCGCCGATGGCAGCGCTGGCGGTGAGAACCACGCTGGCGGTGGCTGCATGCAGAGACAACAGCACAGACCGTAAAGCTTCCTAACATGTTAAAGGAATTACTCAATGCCTGAAGGGACTTTGTATTACCGCATGGCGCCTGGTACAGGCACCAATTGTGAATCGTATCTGTGGGCTTGCTGGGCGCTGTGGTGGCTCGAGTATGCAGCGCGTGAAGCAGGCACTACTGGCACTTGCGGCTGCCCACTGGTTAGTCACCGTAAACGTATCATGAGCATCCTTCATGCGCTTGTGGCTTACGTTTGGTGGATGAGATGAGGAGGCTGGTGGAGTATGAGGCTGCGGCGCTGGCGGTGGCGATACGCGAGCCGGCACTGCAGGATTGCATGGGGAGGAGCGCACACACATAGGCATGAACGGTGAGGCAAGCAGTCATGTATGCAGCATGAGACTGGTCTGCTGTGGCTGGCCGGTTGCTCAGATGTGCGCGTGCATGGCTGACCAGCACAACACGCGACGCCCAGTGCCCTGCGTTACGCAATGCTGGCATGGACGTACCAGCTTGCGTAGTTGGTGGGGGTGCCACCGTTGGCTGCATCAGGGAAGGAGTTCTGGACGTTGGAGGTCAGGAACATGTGGCTCTGGCCGTAAGGGAACTTGACCTGTTTGGTTGCACACTTGACATATCAGAGCAGGTTCAATAACTTGCAAGAAGCAAGGGGTGGCCTGCCATGTTATGATTTGTACGTGTGCCCTGTGTGTGCAGCATATTCTTGCTGGTATGAGATGATTGCAGGTGTCACGCCGGTCATGTGCGGGTGGGTGCGGCGGTGAGCAGGGGCGGGGGGCGCGTCACGCACCGTGACTGTGAAGACGCGGTCGAAACAGACGGTGGCAACGGGGGCGCCGGTGGGGTCAGCAATGCTGAACTGGACGCCACTGCAGAGCACAGGGCAGGGTTGTACAAGCACATCATGGTGTGTGCAAATGAGCTAAGAGCGTGCATTATGACAATAGTGCAAACACTAAGCAGTACAATTGAACATGGGTGACCAAGGCAGTGGCGAAAGCACACAAGGCAGCACAGGTTGAGCATATGCGCATGTGCGCAACTTAGCATCTTGCATTTGCTTGCAGTAGCCTATCGGGATTCGCAGTTTGACCGTTCACAACTCACGTGTCAACACCACCGGGGACGTTGTGCTTGCTGGTGGGGATGACATTGGGGAATGGGTGGGTGATGCAGACCTGGTTGGCAGGAATGGTTGCCTTGCTTGAGACTGCGTTTGTGTCCAGATAGGTCTGGACCCAGAACGACGGGTACGCGCTGGCGAGCGGCACCGCCGCCAGCAGCATGCAGCCTGCCAAGAGCTTCGCCAGCATCCTGGTGTGCACCGGCGGTGTACCGGCCTTGAAGTTCACCATTGCCGTCCCAATTCGGAGCAGCAGGGTCAGGAGCACTCCTGATGTGGGCAAAGTGGTTTCCAGTGACCATGGCAGACACATCGGCTTCAATGCAGGTACGATACCAGGCAGGGTGTACTTATAATGAACTTGCAACGTTGCGCCCAGGCATGCCATGAACAGCTTGTGAGCGTGAGGAAGGCTTTGAGCTCCGTCAGGCCCTGCAGCTGCTACCTGGGCATGAGCGTGCACACTCCAAATGGTATGCGCCAATTTATGCGGCAGTACTTCAATTCGTGCTCCCTACATGCTTGACGGGAGTGCTTCCAGTGCAGGCAGCAAACTGAAGCAGCTCGGACGTTCCCATTCGGTGGGTGTCTGCCATGCCTTTCCGACATGTGGGTAGATCAATTGGCGCAATGTTCAGCACAGCGAGGGATGCATGAAGCCCTCAGCTGGTTGCCGTCACCAAGTCCGTGATGTCTTGTCAGCGACTCACCTTACCAGGTAAGGGTGGACTCCCAAGGAAGGTCAAAGAGATAGGGCAAGACACGGTCGCTTCACAAGTCTCGCAAGAAGGGGAGCAGCCACAAGGGGACCAGTTGGTGATTGGGGGCCTGAAGTACTGGAGTGACTGCGCGTGTCTTGTGCCCGTTCTGGGTGGAGCAAGTGAGTGGTGATGTAAGAGCAGGAGTCCACAGGGCTTTATATGCGTTTTGGTGAATTTGCTGATATGAAACGATAAAGGCTTTGCCACTTCCAGGTCATCTCACAGCAGGCGTGGCGGGCCAGCCTGCTGCTGACCTGCAAGTGTCTTCTCGCGAGGCGCGAATGAGCGACTGCGCGTCAGTGGCAGCCGTTTCACTCCAATTGTACCGTGAGCCTCGCGCGGTGGGCCCAATGTGCTCATTTTCGCGCGAGTAGTGGTAATTTAGGTAATCTCTGCCCACCAGCACGCACATCGCACGTCCACATTCCATTGTGAAGCTCATGTCCTGCGCACCTCGACTCCAACCACACACATGCGAGCATATGCAGCGTGTTGATTGTGAACGTGTCGTCCTCCCCGACTTGACCGGGCTAGAAGCAAACCCGAATGATGGTCGTCAGTACGCACTACAGGCAGAACACACAAACCTTGCACAACCATCGTGCTGTGCCCGCGAATCCATGCGTCATTTTTGAGTTGCACGATAGGGGCTCAGCCAACTAAGCAGCGCTTCGTGAATCTTGGCGCAAACATCTTCACTTAACATGAACAGCAGCAGCCAAATTTTATGGCAGTAGCTGCTTGGCGGAGCTAACATCCAGGTATGGGTTAGCCATTCAGACGTTCAGAGGCCTGCGCTGTGGCCTACACTTGCCCATCTCCTGAAGCACCCCAGAAGCCTGACCAGTGCGCTTTGGGGATGCCAACTGTCGGTGGCCCATCAGGCGGTAGGTGATTGCGCTGGAACCCTCCCTACACCCTTCCACCCTTCCATGTGGCCGTCTTGCAGGTAAGACCGTGGCACACTTGGAAATCTGTCATCATGTAGCAGGCCATCTCCTGACTGATCCTCAGCAGGGAGGGTAGTCCACAGCAGACCCTGAGTCAGCGTTGCTACTGGCAGGCGGGTGGTTGCACGCGACGTGCATGTGTGGCAATTCTGCGGCCTCAGGGCTGTAATCTACTCCTGTGCTATCCATTTCCTCAGCCGTATGCTTCTCTCGTGTGTGGTTTCAGCCAACACATTATGGTTTCGTGCTCATGAGCCTGCGGCGCCCCACCGCTGCGGCCAGCCACTTGGGTTTAATTGTCAGGAGGCTCGGTTTGCAGACGCTCGTGAACACCAAGTCTTTCTTTGGACACGGTCAGTCTCACTGGAAGGGTTGAAGGCCCGGCCAGATAGCAACTCGTTGTGAATCCTGACAAACCGGACATGACAAAGGTTTCTGCGGATGGTAGTCCATCGGCTCACCCTTCTCAAGGGAACAATCAACAGCAGGACCGTATACCTAATTGGGTCACAGATGTCTTGCCATCACAACGTATTCCGCCATGTCTCATGCCTGACCACAGTGCAGTTGGCCTGCCGCGCAGCGTGACGCTGGAAACGGCCTTCAGCTGTGCCGCGCTCACTCATGATTGGTGTGTGAGGAGGGCTGCTGCCAAGTGCACACTGTGGCAATACCATGAGGTCCCGCCGTTCTGCTACTGGTGTCGAGCTGAGCTTCGCTTCAAGGCGCAAACACCTGCGGCGTCCTGTAAGCGCATGTGCTTTGCCGTGCCGCTGTGCCACGACCAAGAATCAGGAGAGACGGTGCAGCATATGCGTTAGATCTCATGAAACAAACAACCGCTTGGCGTTTAGGTGCTGCATCACGATCATCAAGGCAGGCAAGTTCATTTTTCAAGCAAGCAGTACTCGGGAGCCTTGGACAGGCCATGGAGTGTTGTGGTCTGTGTGTGCGAATTATGGTGTGCATGCAGAAGCCATGCAGAAGCCACGACCCTTGCAATTGCTAGGTTTGCATGACGAGGTATGCAAGTTCATCAATAGTTGGGATGCAAGGAAAACGTGCGCACAATGCGCATTCGGCATGACCGCCACGACGCATGGACAAACGCATGTGCTGGTCAAGCGCCAGCTCCAACTCTGCACAGAAGTAGCGGGATTGCGGCGTCCAGGTGTCCGTGATGCAGGGTCAGAGCACATGCAGCAAAGGTTGCGATGCAAATGTTGGGTCATTCTTGGACACAATCATCCATCCCAGCTCGTCAATCACACCCAACGCGGTGCTACTGGACGTCATGCACATAAGCACGGCTGGTGAGTATGATACGCGTCAAGGAGCAAGCGGGTGTCACGTTCGCCAGGAATGGGGTGGCAGGGACGTTTGTGCGTGTGGTACGGCGTGGGCGGAAGAGCTGTCACAAGCAACAGCCCAGCACGCCAGCTGCTGCAATGGTGCCGAGCTCCCAAGCTGTATGCCAAAGCTTCCTGATGGGTGTCCACAGTCAATCTGTCCCCAATGTCCCCCAACTGTGCCCATGTCACACGAAGCGACATGGGCATACACAGGCAGAGCCAGTGGACTCGGCTCTGACTTGCTACCGCCACTTCATCTGTCGCCGCCGAGCCCTTGCTTCTGTCTTTTCGAGCTTCTTTCGGGTGGCCTCATCCACCTGCATTTCCGGTTCTGAGGAGGCTGAGAAGTACGGGATCAAAAGCTTCGTGAGCAAGAGGTACCCTGCGTATCCTGGAACAGCCAAGTACGCCAGCCAGAAGTACACCCATAAGCTGCCAGCTACTTGGACGAATACCGAGATATACAGGAGGTCCTGGTAGTAGCTGCTTATGCTGCCCAGCTTTCCGATCTCAGCGCCGCCGTATTCGAGCTCGCCGTTGTCGCCGAAAACAGGAGCGGCCATCCCGGACAACAGGGAGTATGCCATGAGCTCCAGCAGCACTGTGAGGACGAAACCAGTCCAGTGCCATCCATATTTGTGGCCCTTGAATAGGAACATGCGAATTATGGCGTAGCAGAGAATGCCCACGACCATGGCCACACGGTACAACTGGAGCTTCTTTTTATTCTCCTCATAGCGTTTCTTAGCACCCTGGTTGGCCATGGCCTGGGAGCTAAGAGTGGTGTGCACTAGGGTGGTGTGCCTAAGCCTGTACGGTTCCGGCACTACTGACTGCAGTCATTCAGGAAGCACTTCAAGCGTGTGACAAACTCGGCCTCAGTTCTGGCATGCCAAAAGTTCAAGCAGCATGTGAGCGTACCAGCATTGTAGCTGGCTTTATGGGCGTCATATGCGGAAATGCACCGTACCACAGTGGCTGTCTGCTGTCGGCAACCAAAAATGCATCCCACGGCCTGCATTTGCACGCGGCTGCTCATCAGGCATGTCAGGAGAGCAGCCTGACTACTGCACAGCTTGAGCACAAGCTGTGGTGTTGTTGACCATGCCACTGCCTTGCAATCGGGCACCAGCGCTGCCGCACGCCCGCCCCGTTCCGTTCCCAACTCGACACATACGCCACAGCTGTTCTTTGCGCTCAATACAACCGGTTTCACTGCTCAGGGTTAATCCTCGGACACGCTCTGCACTGGCTGCGTATCTTGGCCTGGATTTTGGCACGTCTGGCGCCCGGGCAACAGTTATCGATGGTAGGCATGTTGCGCCGGTCTCGACTTTGCACGCTTTACACAAGCCCGCAACTAAACAGTAGCACTGCTAGAGGTACACGGCAAGCATCAAACTTGACAGGAGCAGGGCTGCAAGCGGGTGTGCAGATGAAGGCCGGGCTATTGCGGACATCAAGAGAGGCTACGGGGAGCAGCCAGAGAAGGACTGGGCGGTTGTTTGGGAGAGGTAACAGCCACTGCATCGGCAGCTTTGTTGACGCGAGCTTATCGTTAATCACTATGGATCATGTATCACTTGAACTGCACACCTTCCAACCGACCTTTGGTTCTGATTGGCTTAGGCACAGAGCTCGACCTGCTTCCTTGCCCTGGTTCTGTGGTTACCATTGCAGAGTGTTGTTTGAGCTCCTATCTGATGTAGACCCTGGGGTGCGAGCTGAGGTGGCATCAATAGCGTTTGATGGCACCTCCGCCACCGCCATCCTGGTTGATCGTACCTCGGGCAGGGTGCTTGCTCCGCCCAAGCTCTACAACGAAGCACAGGCTAAGGATGTGGTTGCTCAGGCAAAGGTGTGGCGTCCTGGACAGCCATGCAACCGATGCAACAATACAAGCTGCAGCAGTGCTCGGTTGAGGGCACTGCCTGTTTCGTCAGCCCCGCCTCGCCCCCGTGCTGCCTCCCTGTAGCAAGCATGAGTGCATGACACACCCCTGCTGGTGCCGTCCAATCGTACTGTGCCATGTGACTGTGTCCCCAGCATTTTCAAGGGCAAGCCCGCCTGCCGCACCTTCACACCGTATCCTTACCTGCCGCGCGCACACATCCGTGAGCCACAATCCGCCACATACCACCACAGCAGGAGGGCACCAACCCTCTCCGAAGTGACACCACAGCACCTTTGATGCGGTACGCGCCAGCGAATTACGCTCAATGCCTCCCTGCCCTATCACACGGCCTTGACGCGCTTATTCGTTCGAATGCGCTGCGCTGCAGGCAATGGCGCCCCCGGCCCACACGGCGGCGTCCGCGACCTCCACCCTGCCCAAGCTGCTGACGTGGCACCGTGCGGGCGCGCTGACGGCGGCGCGATGGCAGGGCCTGAGCCCGGGCCTGCTGCACCAGGCGGACTGGCTGGCCTCGCTGCTGCACGGCCAGCGCGCCACCTCGGATTGGAACAACTGCCTCAAACTGGGGTACGACCCCGGTGCAGAGGCCTACCCACAGTGGCTCCTGGAGCAGGCACGTACGGGACTGATGACCGGGCATAATGATAAATTGATAACGTAATCCCTTTGCTGACTGATGGTACTTAGTCAGGCTGTATTGGGTCATGGGGTGCGAGACGTGCGCCCAGCTGGGCACAGGTGACGTGCGCTCACCTGCGCTTGTGCTCTGTCTGATTGGGTGGTATGTACTGATATGGGGTGCATTCATGGTTGCCGGACGTAGCGCCACTGCTGCTTGTCCTCTACACCACTGTGTGTATATGTGCATGCAGGCGCGTCCACACGCACCAGTATGCATGCCTGCATGCACCTGCACCGCGCCCCCGTGCCTCAGGTCCCTCGGCTCCCATTTTGTGCACATACCTCATCTGCATCGGGCCTGGGTTGGACTGTCAAGTTGCGAACAGGAGGCCGGCACCGATGTATGTTGAATCAATACCTGGCACAGCACTACAGTACTGAAACAGTCAAAGTAGCGGACATCCCCCAAGTACTGACGAGGCAAGGGTCAAGTGTGCGTGTGCCAAGCGCTCGGCCTATCAAACACCTTTCTACAAGTTGCCGAGCAAGCGCCCTAGCAGGCTCGCAGTCACGTTCTGGCCGTTGGAAATGCTGCCGTTGCATGCTATCCGCGCCAGGTGGAGCTGGCGGACGCGCTGCCTTACCACGTTGTGCCGCCAGGTGCGCCCGTAGCGCCCATCACGCTGGCGGTCTCGGAGCGCACAGGCCTGCCGCCTGGCTGCATGGTGTGCGCCGGCACCACCGACAGTATCGCGGCATTTGTGGCGGCGGGCGTGAGCCGGCCGGGCCAGGCGGTGACCAGCCTCGGGAGCACGCTGGCGGTGAAGCTGCTGAGCACGACGCGGGTGGACGATGCAACTTACGGGATATACAGCCACCGCCTAGGTGCGTAGTACAACTGTAACGCACCAAGCAATGCTGCCGACCTGCGTTGCGTTATCACACATCAAGGTCAAGACCGGACATTGGTATGAGTTAGGGGTGGCTGTTGATCTGGGACTGTCATGCAATCACGGGTCCCAGGGTACGGTACTTGCGGTCCGCACATGGTACCTGCAGGAGAAGGTGCTAGCCAGCATGCGGCACCACACAAGGTGCGTTGGGCATTTGCTCGCCGCCTCGTTGTCTGCTCACCCTTCGGACTGCTGTGTATCCGTGAGCAACACCTTCGTCGGTGGCGTGCATGCAACCAACATGTTATCCTCTCACACACTCCTGGCTGCGCCTCGCCCTCGTTGTTGTCTATGCAGGCGATGTGTGGCTTGTAGGCGGCGCCAGCAACAGCGGCGGCGCGGTGCTGCGCCAGCACTTCACTGACGCTCAGCTGGTGCAGCTGTCGGCGCGGATCGACCCCTCGCGCCCCTCCGGCCTGGATTACTACCCGCTACCGGCGCCCGGGGAGCGCTTCCCGGTCGCGGACGCGGACATGCAGCCGCGGCTGGAGCCCCGCCCCCAGGACGATGCGCAATTCCTGCATGGTGAGCATTAACGGAGCGGGTCAGGGGGCCGTATGCGTAGCACGTTGGCATCACGCGTTAACGTGTGTTGCATGCATGTGTAATGTTGATATGTTATGTACATCAAGAGCGTGTCTTGCATGTAAACCGTATGTCTATGGGGCGCTCGTGGCGGTGGGATACTGCATGCACTTCACTTTCAGTGTAGGAGCGGAGGGGTTGACAAAACACGTACGGTACCGGTAATCGGGAAATATACTCTATGGAATGGATGATGTATTGATGTGTCGCACGCGGCGTCACGCTGCAGGGATGCTGGAGGGCATCGCGCGCATCGAGGCGCAGGCGTATGCACGCCTGGCCGCCATGGGCGCCAGCCCCCTCAGTGAGGTGCACACGGCCGGCGGAGGCGCCGCCAACCCCGCCTGGACCGCCATGCGCGCCGCGGCGCTGGGCGTACCGGTGCTTCGCTCCGCCAACGGTAAGGCGAAACGCACATCACATCACGTCACAAGTTCACCCTGGTGTTCTCTGTGGTGGTCGCCGACAGTGCTGCCACCTAGCCGATGTTGCGTCACCAGGAGGCGGGATCTCCTCGTGCTTCAATCAGATTCATGAGGCTAGCGGGTCTGGCTGTCTTGCAGAATGGCATGGACTCCGTAGGGCGCGCCTGGTCGTGCAGGCTTTTGCACGTTGTGACTGACGAGCGTATCAGCAAGGTTTCATGACACGACGCCTGCCCCCCGTCAACAAGTCAACAATGAGACTGTGCTGGCAGCTGCCCCTGCCCCTCACCGTGTTTCGTTACATCCACGTACGCAAGCACTTGAATGCATATTGTTGCTGTTGCTGAGCGGTGATGCTGCTGCTGCTGCTCATGTTGCCGCCTCGTTTGTGTTGCTGTGTAGGCGAGGCGTCGTACGGCGCCGCCCTGCTGGCGCGCCAAGGGGCACGTCAGCACGCAGCCGCCGTAGCTACGTAGGCGCCCCATAGTCCCATACAATCCAATACGTTGATGCGTTCACAGCAGCATGCAGCCGCGCTGAGACGCGCTCTGCTCCACGCTGTTGGCGCAAGCGTATCCTCTCGGTCATGGTTCGCAAGTGCACGTGTTGCGGATGATGATCCGTTGGCGCTTTTCTCCCTGCAGCCAGGGTGATGTCTCAGCTGGCAGGTGAAGGTGGGGCGGCAGCGTCTGTCAGGCCCCTGCTGCCCTCAACACGCAATCACGCATCCATCAGCATGTGCCGCATACATGCAACAGCGGCGGCGACATGGAACCGCAAACCTTAACTGTGACTCAACGTGTGCATCTTGCTCAGTCATGACTCCAGGTGACGTACCAAGTGACAGGTTGCGTACCTTCACAACATCCGTCAGTCTGTGACCGTTACTGGTATTGCCATCCATCCCCCTCCTGTCTTCCCCATGTATGTGAGGATTCCCTGAACCCCGCTCGAGAGCGGCGCTGGACTGGCTGGCCATGTGTAAACAACGACAACAACAACGCCGAGCTGCCAGGCAGTTGACAGGTGCTGACACTGTCATCTGTATGATTAAACGGCTTGTGGCCCTCCCCCACCTGCCACCCCTGCCCAACAGGCCCAACAGCCCCACCTGCCCGACTGCCACCCTCCGGCGACGCACTCAGTACCACTTACTATCCACAAGCAAAAGGCGCTTGCTGTGGTTTCCGAGCGCGTGACAGTGCAACCTTCAGTGGGCAGTTGCCTGGGGACAGCGTCAACTCAAGTGCGACAGGATGACGGCCAAACAGGCCAAACAGCATGCAATCGTGATGCTCTGCGCGCTCGCCGAATTCCAACCGTCTGTGAATGGACGGGTGATGGTCAACATGGCCAACAGCAAGCGGTCAGTCTTGAAGCGCACACTGCAGAACGGGACAAGCGCAACGCGGCGTATAGCCGCAGAACGACACGGTGCAGATTCGTATGTATGAAGTACGGGTCGAGGGTTGCGACTCAAAGCCTTCGAAATGTTTGAATGCAGCCCTCATCCGCATGAAAGCAGGTGCATACCAACTTGTCGCAAGCAGGCTGATGACCACTGCTGTGCCAAAATCGTGAAACAAAGGCTCCTTCAGTTATTCGCAGGCAGAGCAAGCTCGGAACACGGTAGCCCAGCACAGCACACATGCCAGCGGAACGGCACCCGACAGCGGCATAAGGAGCAGCGTGCATGTCCATACGCGTCTGCATCCATCAAAGCTGGGCACGCACATCACCAAGTACGCGCCCTGCGTGCATGGCATGATCCACGTAAGCACAAAGGGACTCTTGCTCAGAAGCAAAGCTCGGCTTGTGCCTGCCCTAATTTGGGCTACTTGGGCGGTACTGCTGTACTGCTAAATCACTATACATACAGTCATACGCACCCCTACTGGGTCCTGGGCGGTTCTCCGACAGCCCTACTGCAGCGCGATGGTCCCTGACGGGCGAGGCGACAGCCAGTGCTGCACCTCCGGGTCAGCAGAGTCTAGCAACCCCACAAACCCTGCAGCGCTGTCGCTCTCTGCGTCCCCGCTGCCGCTGTCAAGGCTCACGCTGCCGGCCGCACCGCCCGCATCCGCACCCGTGGCCGCACCGCCCGCGCCGCCAGGCGCAGCGCCGTCCTCAAGAGCCATGAGGTAGCTAGACGCGGCCGCGCTGTTGCTGCCGGAGGTGATCAGCGAGGTCTCGCTGTCCCCCGTGCCGCCAGTGGTGGCGGACGTCACCGACGAGGGCGCGCCGCTCGTGGCCGCGCCGGGCTCGCTGCTGCCGTTGCTGCCGCCGCCGCCGTCGGATGAAGAGGAGCCCCTGAACCTCAGGTCCAGCACCGGCACGACCGGCCGGGTGCCGAACGACGACACGCTCGCGCCGCCCGGGCTGCGGTCGGCGGTGGTGGATGGAAGCGGGGATGGCGGGGAGGGGGGCAGCAGATCGATGCTATCCATGGCGGCGATGGAGGGCGCGGGCGTGACTGAGGCGGAGTAGGGGGCGCCGCCGAGCAGCGCTGCTGCGGCTGCCGCTGCCGTGGACCGTTTGACCGCGTGCCTACCTGCCGCCCCGCCAGCCTCCTCCTCGCCATCGTCTGTGCTGCTGTGCTTTGAAGAAGCCGGTCGGGAGGCATTACCGGGGAAAGGGGAAACCTTAATGTTATTCCCTGCGCTGCGTGCGGAGGATGCAGTGACAACAGTGGGGTGCGGCGGGGCACCAGGGGATTGAGTGGATGCGGGGTTGGCTGAGGAGGACGCCCCGGGCAGCGCCGCCAGCACCATCTGCGCCTGCTGCAGCTGCTGAGTGAGCGCCGCGGCGTTCAGCGGCGCCGCGCCCGCGCCGCGGTGGTGGCGGCGCTGCTGCTGCTGCAGCTGCTGCCGCACGCGTAGCTCGGCTGCATGGCGCCCCACCACGATCGACGACGCCATGGACATCAGCTGCGTCTGCAGCTGCTCCACGGCGGCGTCGTTATTCTCCGCACCCTCTGCGTCCGCGTCCTCCGCCTCGTCCTCCGCCACCTTCGCGTCACCTTCCGGCACCTCGCCGTACATCCGCTCGTACGCAGCACTATCGGCGCGGTAATCCCTGCCACCTCCTGCCCCTCCCGCTGCCCCTGCGGCTGCTCCTGCTGCTGGCGCCACTACGCGTGCCGCCGCCGCGGCTGTCGCTGCGGCGGGCTGCACAGCCCTCGCCACAGCGGCGCTCGCGCTCGTTTGTGGCTGGGCAGCAAGCGGAGGAAGGTCATTGGGAGGCGAGGGTAGGTCGTCCTGCTGTGCGTCCTGGAAGTCGACGCCAGCCTCATCGCCGTCGGTGTCTGCTGTTTCCGTGATGGGGTGGGAGGGCAGTGCGTGTGCCCGCTTGGGCGGCGCCGCCACTGCGTGGGCACCCGACGGCTCTGCAGAGCGCGCCGCCACCGCAGCCGCTGCAGCGGGCTGCGCTTGCGGCTGCGCGGGGTGCGTCTGTGGCGCCGCCTGCGTTGCTGCCCCAGCAGGGCTGAGTGGTGCGTGCATCGTTGCTGCTACAACACCGTTGCTCCCGGGCGTGCTTTCGTGTGGTGCTGGTGTCAAGCCTGCAGCAGCGGGCATGACGGCGGGCGTCGGCGCTTCCATTTTCCTGGCAGCAGCCCGGGCTGCCGACTCTGCACCGCCGTGCGCGCCGTCGTCGCCGTAGGGCCTTGCGGCGCCCATCGAACCAGTTGCTGCAGCAGCGGCATCTGGTGCATGGCATCCTGAGGGCTGCACAGCGCCCTGTCGGGTGTCTGTGATTGGTTTGGTGATGACCGCGGCAGCATCCGCAGCGGCGGTCACCCATGCCAGGCCGGCGGCAGAGCTGGGGAGGCTGCCCTTGGCTACTGGTGCTGGTGTTGCGCGTTGCTGCTGCGGGGCGTCCGAGCCCTGCAAGATGCACCCCCAACAACACATAACAAGCTGAAAAGCAAGGCATAATGAGGCATGGTTCGCAAGAACAGCAAAATACCGTATCGAAGTTTTCTGCGTGCTGTGTTGAACTTCTGAAAAGATGCATGGACCAGCTGACAACGTGGCTTGTGCACACATGATTCTTTGCGGCCTGAACGCACCTGTCCGTTTGGCACCGCAGGCTGCTGTGCCTGCCCCGAGATCACGGCACCAGGCCGCTCAGAATGGGCGTGCGCAACGCCATTCGCAAAGGCAGCATCGGCATCGGGCGCCGCTCTGCCTCCCGCCGCTTCCTCCCCATCCCTGGCAGACGCTGATTCACACGGCGGCTGCTGCACCTCAGGTTGCGGCGCCTCGTGTCGCTGCTGCTCCTGCGGCTGCTGCGACGGCGGCGGCCGCGCCAGCTGGCGCTGTTCGGGCGCAGGGGGAGCCCCTGCACCGGCGGCGGCGGCCTCCACAGAAGCGCTTACTGCCGCTGCTGCTGCTGCTCGGGGCGACAATGACCCGGACGCACCTGGCGATGGCGGTCCGATGAACACAACCGTATCCGCGGGCGGTTCCACGCTGGCCGGAAGGCTGAAGCCGGCAAATGAGGAGCTGCCGCTCTCAGCGGGTGCAGACACGCTGCTCGTATGCGCCGCAGCCACGGCAGCCTCGGCGGTGGCAGACGCAAACGCTGTGGAGGAGGCAAGATCCGCAGGCTGCTGGGTAGACCCAGATGCGCTTGTTGGCGCAGGTGCTACCTCAAACGATTGTAATGTGCCTGGATGGGCGGCGGCTGCATGCAGGGGGGCGCCTGCGCTCGCTGCTGCTGGGTCCACGCCTTGTTGGTGCTGCTGCTGCTGCTGCTGCTGACGTGCTGGCAGAGGAGAGAGCTGCTTGGCACGGTCCATTGCTGCAGCCGGGAGAGCTGGTGGGGGCTGAACACCCGCTGCTGGCTGAGCGTTAGCCTGCTGCTGCTGCTGCTGGCGTTGAGGGGGGACATGGTGCTGAGCGTGCTGCGCTGCCTGCTGTTGCTCACCAGGCTGTTGCGGCTCCTGCTGCGGAGCAGCAGGGGGGGGCAGCTCAGCTGGGGCCTGCTGGTTGCGTGCCTCCTGCTGAACTGCCTGCTGCCTCGGCTGCTGCGCCGCCTGCTGATGACGGCGCTGCGGCAGGCGTGGGTGCTGCGCAGCTGTTTGCAGCGGGGCGGCCGGGCCGACGCCTACGCCCTGCACCTGCCGTGAGTTGGGCACGGCATCACGTCAGCAGGTGTGGTTGGTTAGCCACGCGCGATACAACCTGTCGCTTACAACTCATCACTTGGATGCCAGTTGTTTGCACCGTTATGTCTCATGTAATGCAGTACTCATGGCCCACGAGTGAAAGCAATGCGTGACGTCATGTGCCTACATCATTTGCAGCACTTATCCACACGCGGAATCCCTTCTCTTCGCTTCCCTCACCTGGCCTGCTGCTGTGGCGGCACCTGCTGCTGTGGCTGCCGAGCTGCCTTCCCCCTCCGCGCCCTCAGCACCCGCGCTGACTGGCGCCTCCGCCTCGGCTCGGCCATGCACCTGGCTGCGCTCAGGCACGCCGCTCGCGCCGCCCGCACCAGCAGCGCCAGCAACCTCGCCCGAATCACCCACGCTGCTTGCCGCCTGCGTCTCCTCCTCCTCCTGGGCCCCGGCTTCCTCCTCCGCAGGCTGCCCCTCACCATCCTGATCGCCGCTGCCAGGCCGCGCGTCCTGCCCGCCTGCCGCTGCGCCCTGCTGGGCACGTCCGCCTGCATCGCCCTCGCCCTCGCCTTCAACACCTTCGACATCGACGTCCTCCAAATCGTCGTCATCCGCCAGCGCCGCCATGTCTAGCGCAAGGTCCTGCGTAGCGATGAACTCCGCAAGCGCGCCGGCGCCGCCCAGCTGCAGCTGACGCAGCGCCTCCTGGCTCTGCTGGCGACCACGGGCCGCACCAGACGAGGCGGCACGGGAGGGAGGGGGTGAGGTGGGGTGGTGGATGGCAATCGCGCACGGCATTCATGGTGAGAAGGAAGCATGGGTGTACATACATAATGCGATTCACATCGTGCACATCGCAACCACGCAGCTGGCGTGCGTGCGGTTGCAATCGGCTGGCGTTAAAGGGGCGGGCAGCATGCTTGCTCAGTGCTGCATGCCATGGAATGGGCTGACAGCACATGCATTGATGCTCATGCTGAGTTATGCTCATGGTGGAATGCAAGAATGCAGGGGAAGGTCTCCATGCGCTGAGACATCTAGTCCTCCATGCCGGTTGCATGCAGGCATGTGTATGCAGGCGAGCACATGCATGGCACGCATCACTGACACGTCAATAGCGGGTGTCGCTCGCTGAACGAGCCTGCATCCCCAGTATTCCCCCTCCAGCCTCCCCACCTGCATTTCGTCCGGCGCGTAGCCCTGGTCCGGCGCGGCGGCGCGCCCCTCCAGCCACGCCCGCGAGCAGCACCAAAGGCTGCACAGCCGCGCATGCGTGAGGTCGGGACCCAGCTGGGCCTGGGAGCGCACGCACGCATACACGTACACACACATGACCACTGTCTTTTGCCGCATGTACATCACGCAGAGGCAGCCTGATGACGTGGACACAGGCCATGCTAGCTCACTCGCCATTGCGCTCTTGTGCCTATCAGTATCTTCTCCCTGATGTTCCCTCCACTGCACATGTCAGAGGTGTGAGCCGTTAAATGCCAGGCACTGCACAAGGCCGTGTACATGTGCAACGCTGTGGGGAGTATGATAACACCACATTCTACCACCAGTCCACCACGCTGGTGTCCCGCAGCACAGCAAGTCCCTGCTGGGCATCACCAACAACGCCAAGAACGCGAAAAAGCGCATGATGATGCCCACGAACAGGCGCATGGTCGAGGCCGAGCCCACCTCTACTCAAGGAATCCGGGGGTCCACGAGATTGCGTGCGCGGCGTCCTGGCCCGGTGGGCTGCCATGCCTCCTTGGGAGAGACCAAGGGCAACGTCGGGCCAATGCAGCAGACCATGGGCGTGCGCGCGACAAGTTGCATGCCCACGGCCTGTTGGATCGGCACGACGATGGCCTTGATCCGCCCAAGGGAGGCATGGCCGCCCAGGGCGCTGCCCACGATCTCATAGACCCAGGATTTGTACAAGGTGGGCTCGTCCGGGCTGACTCGTTCTGGGCGATTTCAGATTCACAGACACGAGCGCATTCGCCACCATGCGGCATGCATGTGCGTGTGCATGTGCGTGTGTGGCGGCGCATGCGTGTACCGTACACTGTACAGGCGGGAGCGTGCAGCGCACCTGCGTGACGCCGAGGCGCAGCAGCACGGTGGCGCCGTCCCTGCGCTCCCAGCGGTCACCCTCCTGGAGCACCATCGCACGCAGCGGCGCCAGCCCGTACCTGCACATGCCACACACAACCGTTCACAGCAACGCGCACAGACCATGCACACAAACACACACACAACCACTTAGTGACTCGGGGTCTAGGCTCGGGCAGTACATACCAGGAGGGTGCATAGCAGCAGGAGGTATGCACCCTACCCGATTGCCAGAATGCGCCTGCTGCAGGATGAAGAATCTCTTTCATCAGTTGGATGCCAGGATGCGAAAGGACGCCAGAACAAGAAGGGGAGGGCTGAGCATAGCCTGGAAACTGACACTCTCACCCCAAACAACAAGCCGGAGCACCAAATCCCCATTACCATATCCTCAAAGATCGTGCATGTGGGGGGGCGTGCACGCGCGTGCACTCACCGCACAACGAGGTCCCGTGTCTCCGCCTCCCGGCACAGCAGCGCCAGCGTCGCGGCGGCACGATCACGGCTGTACGTGTACTCGCGCCTGTTCGCCCGGGCGCAGCAACAGCAGCATGACTGCATTAGGCGGCAACACAATTGTACTGGACAACAATGGCTGGCATAGTGGTATTGTGATCAAGGGACGCCAGGTAAGGGTTGCATGAAGGTAGCAGCACCGCCTGAGCATACGAAGCAGGCCTGACTGCATCACGCACCCCCCCATGCTCAGCCTCAGCTGCTCGCCCATCCGCACGCACCTGTCCGTTGAGATGATGGACAACAGCGCGGGGACCGCACCAGCAGCAATCATAGTCCTGCAACGACAGGACGCCAAACGGCGCATGGTAACTAGCACAGCCAGCATGAAATATGAGGGTTCACAACTACACACCATGGCACACACACGCCACATGCTGGCTCCCACGTTTCACTTATGCTTCATCCGTCACACTCAAGCAGTTGTACGGATGATGCCGGTAGGCGCAGCAGCGCTGATGAGCTCAAACTCCCAAAGTGACTGGGACAAACCAAAAGACACAGTTGGGCATGCACAGGCGAGGCGCCAAGCCGACCGCACTTACCGTCTGGCAACCTCTCCGGCGCGCGCGATGTTGAACAGCAGGCGCGTCGCTGCCTGGCTGCTGTACCTGTTCTGGCTGAGGCACAGTAGCACGCACGGCACGATGGCGGTGGCGGCCAGCCACGTCACCTCGTCCGCGCTCTCGCAGTACGCCAGGATGGACGCCGCGACGCCCTGCAGGTACGGGTCGCCGTACCTGCATACGGTAGCAGATTAGCAGATTAGCACCGGCAGATCCACACCCATAACGGGAACTGTTGCACAGCTTGATGGCTGCAGCTGTTATGAGTTATGACCCTTTTGGCCATACAGTCCGCCTGTAAAGCTATCTCGCTCTCTCCCTCTTTCTTCATCTCGCTCTCTCTTTCAACAGGCTTACAAACCCACAAGTTGCTTATGCACTGACACCTGCAACAGGTCCTGAACGGGTTTCTAACTTCATACTCGCGACAACAGATTTCGCTGAACCGCATGGCCGGCACGGAGCATCCCAAACCCAACACACGTGCATAAGGAATGTCCGAACGTGCCTGTCGCTTGCTGCCGGGGTACTGTCACTAATGTGTGTGGCCTGAATGCTGCGGCATGCAAGCGCTCATGCATTGCCGCACCCAGCATTTGCATGGATACAGGCCAGGCATGCTCAGAGGCGCCTTTACTCCTCACACCCC
>BDDA01001518.1:0-18067 GCA_001662385.1 Chlamydomonas asymmetrica | reverse complement strand
CCACCCACCCCACCAGCTCCTCCACCGCCACCTAGTCCCAAACCGCCACCCCCCTCACCTAAACCCCCGCCTCCACCCAGACCACCGCCGCCAACATACAAGCCGCCGCCACCCAAGAAGAAATAAAGCAACCTACATTTTCCCAAGCATCATACGGCGCTTCCCATGCATCCCCGTGGACTACCTCGCAGGCCATGCCGCTGCCTTCAAGCTGCAACCCACCTCAAATGTCCGCCGCCCTTACCTCTAGACCTGGCCAGGCCCTAAGCGTGAGCAGTCAGGCACGCATGACTGCATGACACATTCATCAGTGTGTGCGTATTCCCTGGGGGTGGGTCAATAAAGTACTAATTAGGAAACAGCCTTTGACAAGTGGTGAACGTGGCGCATCGCTGCCATACGTGTGATTTCTTTTACGGGACTGACCTGGACTAGTTGCTGAGAAGCGCCGCATGGAAGTGCTGGCAGGAGGGTAAGCGCATGCATTGCACTGAGCATTATTAGGGACTGAGCACCACAGCATTCTGCACATCATTGTTTGGCGCCAAATGGAGATTGCCTGTCCGCATTCCTATGGCCCTTTGCAATAGCCGAATCCGTTCCAGCTTCCTCGGCATGCATTTGGGTTGTGGGACTGCTTTGTTCGCGTATCTTAGAAATCAGTTGTCTAGAGCACCCTCCCATTTGTGTGAGGATTGATTTTGCCTTGTCTGATGCATGTTTTGTATCGTGGGCTGGAGTCGTGTCCTGCCCTGCTAAGCGCAACACAGGTCAACGACGCCGTGGTTTCTAGGCGATTGGCGTCCATCAATGTTCATCTGGGTGTGCACCAGCATTGATGAGGCAAGATTCATCACGTTTCACATGCAAATCGCGGACGCCAACAACCATCACCACCGTGTGCAAACGTACGGTACCGCAAACACAAGCGTGAGCTCATCAGTGGTCTTGCGCTACACGCTCGGGATTAAATGTGACAAGTTACGTGAGGGTGCAGCGTGTGCCGTGCGACTACAAGGTGGAAACACGTTCACCTGCCAAAGTGCACGGATCCAAGCGGAGATGGTGTTTCACATGGCAGATAGGTGAGCGGGCCGCTCTGCCTCGGCGAAATCGAGTCTGTGACATGCTGCACGTGTGCAACAGCTGCACAATGCGGTCTAGGTGCGACCACGGGCTGCCTCGTTTCGGCAGGACGCATGTCGATGTCGGGCTGAAGGCACTCTGTACCACGTGGCACCTTGGATGGATGCATGTGGTGGTGCTACGGCTGGCTGGCCCTCAGGCATCGCTTGCTTGCAGGACATAGCAGGTGAAGGATTGTGCGCCGGTGAGGTGAGGTTGTGAGGCATCCCACAACAGCCAGCAATGATCCGGGTGAACTGGTGCTGGTGCTGGGCTGGTGTGGAGGAATATGACGTAACTCACACCGGTGCGCAGGTGTCCAGTGAGAGCTTGACCTGCATGCACGCGCCAAGCCGCGTGGGCCAAGGCAGCAGCGTCAGCCCCAAAGCCAGCCAGGCCACACACATTGGTGGGGGGCAGGCCCAGGTCATTGATTGGGAGCAAGGCACAGGTAAGGAACGCCATGAGAACCCAAGCAAAACGATACCGTAGTGGCAGACCACTGGACCAGTCAGTGACTGTGTGAGTTCCTCAAGCAGAAACCAGCGGCCACATTGCGACCACGCTTCGAGGCACGCTTATATCAGCCACTGCATGGTACGTTTGCAATGTACGGCAGTATCCATATGATGTTTATGCCATGTTCGTCAGGAACGCGTCGGCCAAACCGCCCATGCTTCCCCAGAGGGGAACCAGAAACCAGACAGGGGTCTGCGACCTGGAGTACATTCTGGCCACAGGAGCTCAGAGTGGTGCAACAGAGTCATGCAGGGTTGTGTGATTAGGTCAGACCTGCGTACAGCGCAGGATACTGTGCAGCTGGGCGTGTGCAAGCGCCAGTCGCCAATGCGGGTATGCTTGCTGCATGCGCACGCAGGGCCCTTGCCCGGGCAAGGCCGCACCTGCAGTGGCGTGTGGTTCTGTGCGATGGCAACGCTCGCACCCTTAGCGTCACGTATGCTGAGCGTCACCACACGCGTGCTCCAGTCCACCTGCAAGTGGAGCAGTGTAATGGCGGTGGCTAGGCAGATAAGGGTGGCCAATCTGGTCACACACACACACACACACACACACGTTACATTGGGAGAGGGTGTGCTGTTTGGCATGCCATGCGTGCACAGCAGGTTGCGAGCGCAGGCGGCGACTGCAGCTCGGGCCCAAGCACTGCTAGCGCCGGGTAATGCCACCAAGGTTGCCGCACGCACTGTCTTTCGTACACACCAGCGCTGGCGGTACACGCTCGTCCCTTGCATCGCAGGGAGTCAGGAAGCCGCTCCACAACAACAACGGCGTCAACATAGCATCCCAGTGGCCCGGATGTATCACAGTGTTAGCAGCACAAACCACCATGTATGGCAGACTTCGGTGTGCCTATCGCAGCTGGAATGCTGCATCATGCAGCAACCCAAAGCTAAACCCATCATGCAGCACATCGCTCACGCCACGCACCTCAACCGTGCCAAAGTTGGGCCCCCCAAAGTATGCGCAGCGGCCCCCCGGCCTGAGCCCCACCAGGTCCTCGCGGTACGTCCCCTCACACGCCTGGAACTCGTAGTGCGCAGTGCTGGGCGTCATGCCGCTGGACATCACCTGCACACCACCACACCACCAGTACACCACACCACACCGTCCACGACAGGCCTGTGTACCCATTGGAAAGAGGGAGGGAGAGACAGAGAGAGCGGAAGAGAGAGAAAGAGATGCGTACTTACTGGGGTGCGTGCGCGATAAACTGATGAATGTGCGGCATGCCTGTGCTGTCGCTGGCCGCCTTACGGCACCGCCTGCAGCAGCGCTGTGCGAGCGTGCCATGCCTGCACTTGCATGCGATTTGAGCGCTGACGTGGCGCCACCCCACGCGTGAGCATGGCCGTGAGATAATGATGAGGCAAGGAGGCGTCCATGGACTCAACACCAGCGCTGTCAGCCGCGGCTCAGCAACTCGCATCCTCTTTGGGAGAGCGAGAGCTGGGCGAGCTGGCAGCGCCCGAGCCCCCATTGCATGTGTGTGTGCGTGCATGACTGTCCACCATAATAGGCGGGGACAATGTGTGTCCATACCTGATATATGTGCTTCTTGAGGCGGTCCGACCTGAAGTGATCCGTGTAGTTGTGGCCCTTGCCAGGCGCCATCACCTGTTGGCAGGGCGGCAAGGCGCATGCAACCGGTTGGTTAACAGCGGGCCCGCACCACCTGTGCTTGAGGGCAATTCGGCTGAGGCATTGTGTTGGTCGAGTTGGTTGCCCGTCCATGCAGGCAACCCCCCACCCACACAGCGCAACGCGCACCTTGATGTCGCCAAAGTGGTAGTCCCCGGTGAGCACCACGACGCAGCCGCGAGAGTAGTTGGCCAGCGTGTGCAGGAAGTTGAGCTGCGCAGGTCGCCAGCACTGCAACCCCACAAGCACAGACGCAAACACACACATGTACAAGACACAAGCTCGAACACTGTGGCAGCAAAATAGCAACAGCAGACGCCAGCACGGTTGTGTCAGCCAGGGAGGATATCGTATCGGCGTCGTCCGTCGTCAAGTACAGTGCAGTGACCAGGCAGTACAGGCAGTACAGGCAGTACAGGCAGTACGCACCTCCCAGTCGTCGCCGGAGCACGTGCCCTGCTCGCTCGTCCAGCCCACGCTGCCCATGAGCACGGAGCCGCTGGCCACCAGCAGCAGCGGCGCGCTGGTCGCCGCCAGCTGCTGCGCCAGCCAGCGGCGCTGGCGCGCCCCCAGGACCTCGCACATGCTTGAGGACTCCGCCTGGGACACGCGCCAGCACACCCACCCACGCACACACACCTCATCAGGTGCTGATTCTATCCTCACGTATCTGCACACTGCATGGCCCCACGGGAAAGATGACGGTATAGACGTGCACCAATACAAAGGCTGGTTGGAGCACCAAGCACAAAGCATGACGCACGCTCAGAACTGCCTGGGATCCAGTCACCATCGTACACAGGGTGTGGGGTGTGCGTGTGGGTGCTCAGGGCAGGGTGCGTGAGGCGTTGTGCGCTCAGCTGGGCTATACCTAGTAGGTACCTGCCTGCAGCAGTCGCGGCCACGCCCCCGCCACCGCCTCCTGCTCCCAGGCCTCCTCGCTCAGCAGCTCCAGCAGCGCGCTGTTGTTGGGCGCCAGCACCAGCGGGCGAGATGCGAAGAGTGCGCTGGTGTTGTCGCAGGCTACGCTCCACTTGGGGTCGGTGCGCGACGCCGGCTGCGTGTGTGTGCGTGTGGGGGTGTGTACGTGCAGCATCGGCGGGAGGCAGACAGGATTGCATGCATGCACATGCAGGCAGGTGTGAGTAGTGTGCATGGGGCAATTTAAATGTCTTGCATTCGCGGCAAAGAGGAGAGTGCTGTGTGCATTCATGGCGTACATGGCCCTGGTATACCCTTACCAGCGCGCACCAAGTCGCCATGTCTTCGTCTTCGGTGCAGCAAGACCCGACGCCGCTGTTGGTCTGCGCGTCCGCCGCTAAGAAGTCCCTGCACCACACCACGCTGCGCTCCTGGCTGGGCGGCTCTGGCTCGTTTGGCGCCCGGGTGGCCGCCGCAGCCGCCAGCACCGACTGGCACCTGCGCGCAGAGTCAGAGGCCCCAGCAACTACAGGTAAGCGGATTGGACCTTGCAGCGTCGAATGCCCGCTCTACTTCGCTCCCCTAACCCCCATCTGAAGTGCCTTGACTTTGTCATTCTCAAGCAATTACAGCCAAACACCACCGCAGCTTAAGGTCCTTTCATAACATACACATGTTAAGCACACAAGCTGCAGATGGCCAGTACACCCAAAACATGTGAACAGTGATGCATGTCGGAGGCAGTGCATGCGTATCCACACCACTCACCAATCTCTCCGCCGCTCACACGGCAGCGTGTCACGGTGGTAGCGCTCATCCAGCAGCAGCACAGACACCTCCTGGCCCGCCTGGCCCTTGTTCAGCACGTAGTGCGCCTGGCAGCGAGCAAACAAACGAATCAGCATTATCACCAGAGCAGCGGGGCAACAAGGATGGGCAAGAGGGGGGCATGGGCCGGGCCAGGGCACGGTCAAGGCAAGGCTCGTGGATGCAGCAGCGGTGAGGCGCATTGAGTGGGTCAGATCGGAGGTTGGGAAAGCGTAATTGTAGTGCAGATTATGCTGCTGCACGGTGTGACGATCTGACACGGCAATTACGCACACCGTGCAGCAGCATCCTCGGCACGTGCCGATTTGCGCAACCTCAGCTCCTGTGACTGGCAGGCCTTCGTCACAGCACCCTTCTGTGCAGCGCTGTGAAAGGTCGACAACGCAACACGTGCCAGTTATGGCCACCGGCAGAAAGCCACGCGTGCGCGAGTGAGCCCCCTCCTCCCTCCCGCGCCAGGGGCTCACCTGCAGGCCGGTGTCGGAGCTCCTGCGGGCGCTGTCCTGAGGCTCCCCGAGTGCATCCAGGTACATCACCTTGTACTCGTGCTTGTTAGGCAGCCTGCACAGCACACATAGCAGCGGCAGCGGCGACGCCCATGAGCTCGCGCGTCGGCAAGGTGGCGACTGGCGAGACATAACAGACGGAATGCTGACAAAGGCAGAGGCAGTGTGTGCACCGTCGGGTCACATGTGAGTGGGTGGTTTTTGGTCGTGTTGTGTTGGGTTGTTGTCTTCGCACTTCCTTGCACAAAGCCAGCCCTCCCTTCTAAGTGGGACTGATAAGAGACAATGCTCGCTAGAAGACCCACTGCATACTGTACTGTGGGACTGCGGTGGAGCAAAAGTCCACCACAGTCTTGATGTGTGAGCCCATTCTTGTCCCACACGCCACAGTGATATCACAAGCAGTCTTCCCGTGACTGGCGCGACCCCGCACTGTACACCGTACACACAGGAAACAACTTGGCGCTAGCCGGGGGGATCCAGAACGCAGTGCCCGGACGAGTGTCGGCCAGCTAGGGCCGCTGCTCCCCCCCGCCCTGCCCCCTCTCTCCCCCAGCCCCAGCCCCGCCAACGCACCTGCCGTTGCCGTTGTTCCATCCATAGTCGTGGTCGTCTGCAGCGGTAGCGCAACACACACAATGACGCTTGAGCACGTGTACATGCACACTGCAAGCCCAGCACACCCAGAGCACCCGTGCAAAGAGCGAGTGACACACCTCCAGTCTCTCACCCCCCTTGGTGAACTCCCTGATCAGCCCAGTACATGTTGTAGCACCATGCGCACTTCTGTATGGCATGCACTCCATGCAGTACGCAGTGTGCATGGTGCTACAACATGTACTGGGCTGATCAGGGAGTTCACCAAGGGGGGTGAGAGGCTGGAGCCGTGTCACTCGCTGCTTGTACGCGTGCTCTGGGTGTGCTGGATGCAACCCTAAAACCCTAACCTCAAAACCTAAACCCTGAAACCAGCCAGGGTTTCGTCTTGTTTCAGAGGGTGCAGCCATGTAGGCGCGTACAAGGCTCAGCCTGCAGCCTCACCGTAGGTCCCCAGTATGGGGCGCGGGCAGACACGGGGGTCCGTCCCTGTGGGCGGGAAGATGCCGGAAGCTGACAGGTGGCCTGGGCACATGAACTCCAGGAAGGCCCGGTAGCCGGGCTGGTTGAGCTGCAGGCGCGCCGCAGAAAGCATGTACAACAACGGATCCGCGAGTTTTCACTCCTCATTCACACAGGAAGGATGCAAGCTCGATGCAAACGCGCCCAACGTGCCCTGAAGCGAACAAGTTGACTCGAGACCGGATGCTTCGCATCCCCGTGATCGTGTCATGAACCCTGGCTGGTACAGTCCTCCCGTAGCTCTCTGTTTATCCATCACGTGGGTGGCTGGCTCGGGTGAGATGTACACGTGCACGTGGGTGTATGGCTGCTGAGCTGGTGGGTACCAAACACTTTATGGCCCTGTAAGGGGTACGGTAGGTACCATGTGAGCATTGTAATACACTGCCGTTGTACACAAGTGATGGACACGGCTGTCCACCTGCGATGGGCAGCGGCCACTCGCAGCGCATGCCTCACCTGGTTGGCAAACCGCCCGAGCGCGTGTGTGACGTCGCCCGCGTAGCAGCCGGCCTGTGCGTTGATCCAGGTAGTGTTGCAGGTGCAGCCCAGGTAGCCGAGCGGCGCCAGGCTGCAGTCCAGGGGGGGGTCGTCCAGGTACGCCATGTCGCCCAGCCACACCCACGCGTCGGGCTTCATCAGCATCACGCCCTGCAGGGGTTGTGTTGTGTTGGTACCGCAGCACAGCAGCAGGCACATGCGAGCTCAGCGGAGGGTCTCAGCCCAGCCTTGGTATGCGTACATGCCAGCGGCTTGCGGAGCGAGCAGCCCGAGCAATCCACCTCAGCCATGATGGCAACAGCAGGCAACGGACGGCCCAGAAGCGATGAGTGCCACTGCATTCTGGCGCCGTAGCTATGCATGGCAGCGTGGGGTATGCGTAATGCATGCTGCGGCAACGCCCCCGCCGTCACATGCGGGCAGGCTGGTCATCTCCCGGTCGCAGCCAAGCATGTCGCCACAGGTCCTGCGGCGGCGCACGCCACGCAGTCGCGTCGCGTCGCCTCGGGGAGCGAGAGGGCTGCGCGTACCCAGGCGCACCTCTGTCCACACCGGCTGGGGCCGCAGGTCGTACGCGGTGCAGGAGCCAAAGGCGATGGTCCTCACAGGCACAGAGCCCACAGCCAGCGCAGCGCTGCGCAGCGCCGTCTGCTGCTGCAGCTCCCTCACGTCGTCGCGCAAGCGCGGGATGGTCGACGCAGCGTACGACGCCACCACCAGCGCCGTTAGCGAAATACACCCCAGGACTGCCAAGGCTATATGAGCCCGGCGAGCAGCTGTTTTCTGCTGTGTTGTGGTTCCGTTGTCCCTCCCTATCAGCCTCAGGTCTGCTTCGTCCTCGAGCCCGTTACCGCTCGAAGCCATCGTGCCAAAACTTTTAACACCGGTGGCGCCCGCGTTGCTATCCAATTCAGCACCACCAAGGATACCGGCCGAGCCTTTGCGCAAGTTGCGCGCAGCGCTGAATCCTGTGTTTGCCGATCCGGCGGCGACGTGGCCTGGCGCAGCGGGTTGCGCTGAGTAGAGGCCGCTTGCCTGCTCGTCCAACCTGGTGTAGGTTACTGCTGCTGTGGTACTGAGCTGGTTGCTATTGCCAAGCTCCAGTGACTGCATACCAGCTCTGCACCGTTTTTCTTCGCTGCTTGCACTGGCTGGCGATGACGTTGCACATGCACATCCAATAGGTGTGTTGTATTCACTTTGAAAAATGCGTGCTTGACAAGCAGGACAGGAGCAGTTCGACCTGTGCCTGCACTGCCTAGTGATGTTTAGATAGGGCCAACCAGGGCCAACACACGGATGTGTCCTCGCGGCATATGCAGTGACTATGCTGGCTGCGCAACACACTGTTGGGGCTTGAGGTGTTTTAGAACATCACGACATACCCCCAGGGATGTACGCAAGCTGTGAAGCGTGTGTCCTGAGGATGAACTCAACGGGATCCGAAACCACGAAACCAGACAGCAATGCGGCAATCGAGGCAAACGGTGGGACGATGAGTGAGCATCATGAGGACTTTGTGGTTAATGGAGGTTGAAGAGGCTTGAACCAGTATGAGGTAACCAATGCATTCAGCGGGTCTGACGCGGTCGCCAACGCATGTTGGTCCTGACGCATGATGGTTGCCAACTGCCGTGTGAAGCAGTGGCCCAGCCTGAAGCACTGCAAGACCTCTGCATTTACCGCTCATGCAGCAGCTCTGTAGCTTCCAGCAGTGGTTGGTGTGTTTCGGCAGCACCGCACCAGCTGCATCCAACACTTCCCTCGGCGTACACCCACTCAACCTGCTGGACCGAGGGTGCGTGAAGCAAGTATGTACGTCGAGGAAGCGTTGGATTGCAGTTACAGAGCTGCTGCATGAACCGGTAGATTCAGAGGTCCTGCTTGTCTGGCCGCTCAACATAGCATCTCACACGGCAACACACGTGAGCGCCAGTGAGTGGTGACCAACCTCGGGCCAAACCTGTCACGGGCTCTGCACGCAGTAAATGTCTTTAGTTTGTCAGTATATCGGCCATGCGCACGGCGCTTGCGTGACGAAGTTGGGAAAAGGGGCGTCGCATGTTGCCCATGCAGGAGGCCAGGCAGGGCAGGGGGTGGGGCAGGGTGGGGGATCAAGGTGCATCTAAAGTCGTTGAGGCAAGATGGTGCAGTGAACAACCCCTAGTGCGACACACACGTAAGTGGTTGGCGTTGGTATGAATAGCGGGTCCAATGCAGGGGGTGCCATAAATGCGCAGGGCATCCCCCCACGCCAAATTGCCACTGCAGCGCTCCACTCAGTACGGACAGCGCGGGAAGAGTTAGGCGTTGACAACATGGCAGACCCATAGGGCAAAACTGCTCAGCGTGCTCCTCCTGAGTGCAGTTCAGTAACAGGGGGAGGGAGAGGAGCGGCCGAGCGGGCACGCGAAACACAACGACGTGCCATGCGACCAAACTTGCCGATGGCTCAGATCATCCGCTGTGTGCGTCAATGGCGCCACCAGGACGCAGCCGACGGTAGATGGTGGGCACCCACGAGTAAGCGGCATGCACCCTCCCTGCTGCACTGATTGCTTGCATTGAGCTGAGCTAGGCCAGGTGAGCCGCTTACATCGCAGATCTGATTTCTCAAGTCGAGTACAACCCCTGCCTTCTTGGAGGTAGCTTACCGTGTTCCCTTCGCGCCCACACACCGCTGCCGTTTGGGCGCTGCTGGTCCCATCGAGTCTTCTGCGCATCGCAGCGCTACTCACCTGCAGAGTGAACACTGAGCCTGATGCCGCCTTGGAGGGTTTTCAGTGCCGGGCTTGGCTAGGGGACGCATGGCCTGAAACTACCCTGCATCCTGGCTGTGAATCAGACACAGGCTTGGTTTGCAGCGCACACTCACCAGTCCGAGGTGGCCGCCTGTGCCTGTCAGCAGTGGACACTGTAGTTGGTGACTTTTGCTCAGCCTTCAGCCTTAAGCTTACCTGATCAGCGCTCATTCGCGCTGTGCACAGCTGGAGCGCGCTGTGTGCAGCTGGAGCGTGCTGTGTGTCGAACCTTCCGAGGTCAGTCGCCAATCCGCTCCTGGCTGTGGGAGGGACTTGCCTATGCAGTAAAGCTCAAGACTATGCACTCGCACATCTAGCACTCACACTGCCTGCCCTGTAATTGCAGTCTTGTGGCGCGGCAACCGCGAAAGCCATGGCATCGACTTCCACGCCCGAGCACGACAGCGATGGGGAGGACTTAGCTGACCTGCTGGCTCTGTGCACGCAAAGCGAGCCATCTGCTACAATTAAAGCAGAAGCGCAGACGACTCTGAGCAGCGAGCGTGGGGCGGTGTACAATGCCACAACTAGCTTTCCCGCCAAGGTCGATTCTCGTGATCCTCCGCCGCCTGTTGGGGGCCCCATAACGACCATGCAGCTATTGAGCATGACACGGGCTGCGGCTGGAACCCTCCAACCATATGTTGAACCCACCAAGCCGATCATGCCCACGTATGGCGTGGTCCACGGGGAAAAGCTTGCCTCCAGCCATATGGCAGTGGCAAGCGCTGCGGACGCAACACAGCGCCGTTCACGCATCGTCTATGATGATGATAATCAGCTTTCATCGCCGGCACCGCTTGCTTCAGTATCAGCTTCCACGGCCGTCGCAACTTCGCCTGGGGTGACTGTGCCAGGTGACCCACGAGCGGAGTGGCAATGGCAGGACGGAGGCGGTTTCCATATCCCTGCAACGCTCCCCACCTCGTCAGGGGCTGCTGGCGACACATCAAAAGCCTTGCCAGCATCCGCACCCGCCGAAACCAGTGTGCCCGTGCCAGTCCCCTTACCGGTGACACTGCCAGCGCCGCTTCCTTTGACTGATTCGACGGCAGCAGGGGGTCAGCAGCAGTCTCAGGACACACAGCAGGTGCACGATATCAACCCACAGCAGGGAGAGGAGGCTTCAGCGAACGACGAGGAGCTGTTAGCGCAGCGGTTGTACGATGCAGTGCACGACACACTGTGTGTTGAAAAGCTTGCGGGGAAGGTCACCGGGATGCTGCTGGAGCACATAGCTCTGGAGGCGGAGAGCAACCCTGACGCCAGCAGCCACGGTGCCAGCCAACACGACGCTGACGCTGCGCGCGTGGCACGCTTCCATGTGCTGCTGAATGACAAGGAAGCCCTGACAAGCAGCGTCCACGACGTAAGTGAGTAGTCGCACCGCACAGGAGCTCCACGTGCTGACACACTTCTGGCGGCGTGGTGTGTTGTGGCGTGGCATCGCGGGGCGGGGCGGGTGAGGTTACAGTGCGAGGTGTTCCTGGCGTGGGACGCAGCACACGTGTGACGCAGGGCGCTGCTGCGTCCGCTTCATGACTGACTGACTGGCTGAATTAATGGCGTGACCCCCACTCCGCAGGCCCTGGAGGTGCTGTTGGACGCAGCCTACCTGAGCTCAGAAGAGACCTGGCCCAGCCTGGCACGACTGCGCCACGCGGCGGCCACCAACACCAACACCAGCCGCAGCGCCGCCAACACGGGCTCGGACGGCGGGGGCGAGTCACATGAGGCCGAGGAGGACTGGGAGACGGTGTACGGCAACGTGCTGTACTGGAGCGTAATGGCGTGCGTGTCCAAGCAGGTGCGCCATCACACCACCTGTGACCTGCCGCACCCCGGCGCAGCTCCGTTCCCCCCCCGCACACAGCTCTCTGCTACGCCACAACGCAGTCACATGCACCTCAGCCAGTGTGATGCCGATGGCCCCAGCAAGCGTTTCGTGCACCCGCCTTTGCTTGGCAAGCATCAGGGTTGCTTTGGAAAGTGCGCCACCGAGCCTTCCAGCCCTGTCCACACGGACTCCATTGTCTGGCCCGACTGTGTGCGTGTTGAGCCCTGTGCCGGCAGCTCCATCCGCCCATACCCGCGCGATTGTAGTTTGTGGTTGTTGGGATTGTTACGCGCCGATGCTGACAGGTGGAGCCGTTGGAGGCTTCAAGCGGTGCGCCGGCGGCGAGTGCAGCGGACATACGCCAGCACGTGTGCGGGCGGGTGACGGGGATGCTGCTGGAGCAGGGCCGCGGCGAGGTGGACGGCCTGCTGCGAGCGCCGCCGGCCCGGCTGCGGGCGCAGGTGGCGAGCGCACTGCAGGTGCGCAGGCCTGCAGGGCGCATGTACAGCCTGTACTGTATTTACTGCATGTATTGCATTTTGTCAGCCTGGCCTGCGCCTGTGCACATGTCACTGTAAGTGCAACGGCAGCGCGGGGTGGTTGTTTCATATGAGGCTGCCTGACACGGTCACGCACCGTGCCTGAGTTGGAGAGCCTCTGTACCGAATCGTACATGTGCATGTTTGCTGCACATGCCAACCGCCACAGGTCCTGCAAGACAGCAAGGTGCTGGAGGACAAGGGGGCCAAGCTCATCACCGCCACCAGCACCCCCACGCCTGCTACCACCATCACCACCACCGCCACCATCGCTGGACCGGCCCAGGCGACGTCCGCCACGGCTGCCACCAGCCACGTCACCGTCACTGCCGCAGCTAACAGCACCAGAAGCAGCGCCAGCACCTTACACAGCGCTAGCGCAGCCGCAGCACCCTACCTATCACCCACCAAGGCATCATCCGGCCACGCGGCGGCTGCGGGAGGCAAGGCGCTAGGAGCAGCAGGCGCCACCATGTACCCAGGCCATGCTTCTCCACCTCCACCGCCACCCGGCCGCGTGAGCTGGGGCGGCGCAGTAAGCAACACCACCACCCGCCGCGGGCCGCCGTCGGCCGGCAGCAGCGGCAGCGTCACCGGTGCTCCGGCCGGCCCGCCCGGCTACGCGATGTCATACGCGCCAGGGGTGCCCGGCGGCTGGGCCTCTCAGCAGTACGCAGGCGGCGGGCCGATGCCTGTTGCATCCTACCATACCGGGCAGTACATGCAGGTCGGAGGGATGCCGATGGGCATGGCCATGGCCGGAGCTCCGTATGGGGCGTATGGGATGTACGGGGGGATGTCCTATATGGCAGCTCCGGTCCAGGGGGCCGGGACGTACTACACAATGGCTCCCGGAGGCGCGTACATGATGGCGCCGCAAGCGGCATACCCACAGATGGCACCGGCCTCTGCAGCGCCGGCTGCCATAGAAATGCGCGCCTCTCCGTCGCTGCAGCAGCAGCACTCTGGCGGCCGGGCGCCTTACCAACGCACACCGGCATCGCAGCAGCAGCAGCAGCAGCAGCAGCAACGGAGCGCCACACAGCAGCGGAGCGGCGGTGCGCCGCTGACTCGTACCGTATCCAACTCCTCCGCAACCAGCGGCAGCACCGCGCCTGAGCCGCTGCCGCGGTCAAGCAGCGCCGGGTCAGGCGCGGTGCACGGCAGCGGCGTGCGCGTGGTGCCTCTGCCCAACAGCGAGGGCGTGGCGGGGCCGTTCTCGCTGCCGCAGTACAGCGCGGAGGCGATGGAGGAGGCGACGGATGGCTACGACGACAACAACATCGTCTACACCGACGAGCACTGCACCATGTATAGGGTGAGGGCGTGGCTGAGGGCGAGGATGGTGGTGGCGGTGTGTCATGAGATAAAAGCAAGTTAGCGTGTTGCTCAGGCTCGACGCGTGCGCCGCTGCGCATCATGCACATACCGATACACGCATGCAAGGCTTTGCTCATTCCCGCAGCAATTGGCCTGCGAGATCGGTTACAATCACTACTGCTTGTTATATCTGGCCATTAGCTCTCCCCTGGCACGGGCGACATGTGCGTATGCAGCGCATATGCACCTGCACCGCAGCGCCAACCGGCTTCAGGTTAGGGCCATAGGGGTACATGAACAGGAGCGAGGCGCGAAACACAGCAGTGATGCACTCATGGGTCCTTTACCCCTTTGGAACCTCAACTAAAAAATGTACACACACGGACAAACCGGTGGTACTGCGCACACATCCCCCGCACTCATCGTGCATGGCCCCCCCTGGAGAGACACACACAGATATCGGGATGTGCTCTCTGTGTGCTGCTACCGCTACTCCTGCAGGCCCGCATGAACGGCTACGCCACCGCCGTTCTCGTGCTGCACGCCGACACGCCGGAGGACGCCGCTTACGCGGCCGCGCGCATGGCGCTGCTGACCTCCACGGTCGCGCGCGCGCAGCATAGCTACGTCCTGCCCATGCGCGGCATGTGCCCGCCCAACCAGCTGCTGTTCGCGTACCCGGTGCAGCACTCGCTGTGGGAGGTGCTGTTCGGAACGGAGGAGGTGAGGGAGGGAGCGGGGCGGTCCGCACAACATGCTGGGGAGATGCTGCTCACTCCGATAATATCATGTGCATGGTGCTTATTAGCTTTACTTCCGCTCCCGTCTGTGTGCATGGCATTGTCTAGGCTACTATGCCGAATGCACGAGCCGGCCTGGCATGCACGGCGGTTTGCTGCTGAGCTCATGCCCTGGTTGATGAGCCTGTCGCTTACTCATTCGTCGCACATACACACGTAAGCGTGCGTGCATCTCCACTGTTTTCTCGGCCGCACGCATTTACGTCTGCGGAATCTGCTAATTTGCACCATGCTGGCATCCTTGTGCGGCGACCGGCGCGGCGCGGCGCAGGCGTGCGACGTGCCGTACCCCTCATTCGCGCAGTGCGTGGAGGTGGTGAGGCGGGTGGCGGGCGCCGTCACCTACCTAGCGGGCGGCGACATGGCGCATGAGCCCTTCAGCGCTCTGGAGGTGATGCTGCCCTGCGGCCCGCACGACACGCCGTGGAACGGTGAGGCACACCTCCTGCTGGCGCCGCTGCGAGTTGCTGTCTTTGCTACCGGTATGACATTACATGTGTAAGCATGATGGGCATGGCAAGTACGCCAGTACGGTGAAACGACGCCGGTGAAGTTCATCAACCGGTGTGGTCGCGTGAATAACCTGACACCACTGAAATGCTGTTGTAGTGTATGCGTTCGCCGCTTTCCCTGCATTTGGGCGCCTCTGCTTTGCTCGCAAGATGTGCATCCGCATGCATTGCGACCTGCATGCGTTGCGACCTGTGGGCGCTTCACAGCACTGGTACTTGTGCACCTTGCAGTACGCTCGCTGCTGCTGTGGTGTGATCGTATGCTCGTAGTCGGCTGCAACACGTGTGTGCTGCTTGTGGTAATCCTGGTCATTCGCATGTATGTATGCTATGCTATTGGTTGTTGGTGCGGTTGTGATGGTTGCTGCAGAGGACCCCGACAAGCGCTACCAGGTGATGCTGTGGGTGGAGCCCGCCCAGCCGCCAGCCACCACGCCAAAGACGTCCATACTGACACACGCGCGCGCGCTCAGCACCCTCATCGCACAGGTGCGCGTGCAGCTCTGCAGACGTACCGCGTTTCCTTCCGCTGGGCAGTACACTTCAATCTCTGGCCATGGGGTTGGCTCTGCCGGGCTGGGCTTGATGAGTATTGGCATTGACTAGTCGATGCCAATACTTAACAGGGCTTGCACGCCGATCGCAGTTTGCAGCGACCTGCAAATTGCGGCACAATGCGGTGGGATTGACATGACATGAGTACACGAAGCGCGCCTAATGATGTTATACGTGGTGCAACCCCTGATAAGATGGTTGAGGAGAAGGCCGGGTGTATGTGATGGGCTCGGGACTGTGCAGGTGTTGACGCGGGAGCAGGTTGAGGCCAAGGCAAACGAACAAGTGTCAGCCGCGCTCGGGCCGCTCACCGCCATCACCACCAACAGGAAGGCCGCGCCGGCGCAGATGGCAGCCTCCACTGCAGCATGGCAGCTACAGTTGCCAGGGTGCATCGACTGGGAGGTAAGGGGTATGCCAAGGGCCGTAGGGGTCTTGATTCATGGTTGTGATTGATAACGCTTTGTGAACAAGGCACGGGGATGTGATGCTGGCAGTTTGGCATAGACGGTGACGTAATTGGTGGGAATTGCGCTGTGGTGAGATGTGGAATGTGATCGCTGCACTGTACGTGCTCGAACGCCCGCGCGAGGATGAGGGTGCACGCGCCATGCTGCCAGCTGCCAGGCCTGCGGGCAGTCCTGGAGCTGGGTGCAAGGCCGCTCATGTGCTGCCTCCTGTACTGCACTCATCAGTGCAGTAGTACGAGTGCAATGGTGTTCCGTTTGCGTGCAGGCAGTTGCATAACCACAGCTATTCCTCACTAGCTAGAGCTCCAAGTGTAATCATCTGGACTTGAAACCATACTTACATGTTGAATTGTGATGGATCCTTGATTACCCTTGTGTAATTGTGCGCCAATTGTGTGTTGATCAGGTGGATGACGTGCATGCAATGGTGAACGCCAGCCTCATGCTGAAGGGCGCGTCGTCCGTGTCGGCTCTGGCGGAGGAGGTGAAGCGACTCACCGCCAGGCTCGCGCTCATGCCACGGCCGCGCCCCGCCCCCACCACAGCCGCCACCGCTGCCGCCGCGAAACCCCACACAGCGGCACCAGCGGCCACCGGCTCGCTCCCGTCCAACACCAGCATTGCACCCGCAGCAGCGGTTTCAACCACCTCCACTGCTGACCTGTCTGTCCGAGCCACGCACGCGTCGGCAGCAGCGGTCCGCACCACTGCCTCAGCGGCAGCTCCCACATCAGGAGGTGCGGCGCCGGCTGCAGCTTCGAGTGCGGCCGAGGGCGCTGCTCGGACAGCGACTGACACTGCGGGTGCAACAGGGCCGGCGGCGGTGGCCGGCGCCGCTGGGGTTGGGCCAGCACAGGCAGTCAGTGCGCAGCCCGCTGCTCCATCCCCAGCGCCGCACTGCAGCAGCAGCAGCAGTGGTGCTCAGCCCGAGTCGCTCACAGCGGCGGCGGGGTCGCCGCCGCTGTCAGCCGCCGCACAGCCGTGGGCGGGGCAGTCTCACGGGCCGCCATCAGGGCGAGCGTCTGCCGGTGGCGAGGAGCGTGCGTCTGAAGAGCCGCCGCCCTCGTTCCTGTGTCCCGTGTCGCACTGCGTGATGAGGGACCCGGTGCTGACGCATGACGGTTTCAGGTAGGGTGGACGCCAGCGTAGACGCTAGGACGTTGGGGCTGCATCACTGCATCGGCTGTCAGCCATGCCACTCTTCCTTTGAGAGCACTGCACTTGGTGCATACACGTTATCCATATTGGGCTGGGGAGGTGACAGAGTTGAGGTATTTCCTCAGGTGCGGTGTGGTGCGGTGTGGTGTGCAGCGCGTCATGCTGCTCACATGCATGCACACTTGTGTGAGTGAGCACGCGCAGCGCTGCCCGTGTGGCATAGCAGGATAGGGGACGCGTGCCAGGGGGTAGTGGCCTCCGGCCGCCACTTGCTGTCTGGGTTTAGGGTTTAGGGTTTAGGGTTAGCTTGCCACTGCCAGGCGCTTCCACAGGGTCCATCTGCAGCAAGGGAAGCCACTGCTGGCGCGAACACAGCTGCAAAGCCGCACCGCACCACCTGCCTTTGTTTGCACCGTACATCAGCTCTCTTGAGGCGGGCCGTTCACGGAATGCCGTGTTGGCCTGTGCTCACCTGGGTTTCGTGCATCCTGCGTTGCATCACTTGCATGTGCCGCTCAGGTAAGGTTTGTGCACGTGGGTCGCTGGCGTGCCTGCACACCTACCAAGTAAAGGGCAACGAATTGGCACACATGAGTACGTGACGCGACGCAGCCTGATAGCTCGAGTGCATGGCACCAGCAACAAACCATCGCCGAATGCATGTTTCGCCGCGGCGTCACGTGGTCAGAGTGTCATTTCCATGGGGTGAAAGGTTCGTTATTCACCGGTTCGGGTGGCCGTGTTGGTGTGGTACTGCTGTTTCTTTGCACCCGTGTGTGTAGCTACGAACGTGAGGCGATTGAGGCGTGGATCAAGCGGAAGAAGGATGCTGGCAGGGTGCCCACCAACCCCATGACGGGGGTCAAGCTGGAGAGCACACTGCTGATACCCAACAGGTGTGGGGGGTTAGGGGAC
>BDDA01001517.1:0-11826 GCA_001662385.1 Chlamydomonas asymmetrica | reverse complement strand
CGGGGCGGGGGGTGGCGGGGAGTCTGGGTGAGGCGGCCTGTAGATGTCAGCCGGCAGGTCTGGTCCGGAGGGGTAGTCGGGCCAGGGAGCATCATCCGGTGTGGGCGGCTTGTGTGGGGGTCGTGGCGGGGGGCGCGGGGCGGGGGGGCGGGGCGGGGGAGGCGACGGCGACGTGCAGTCGGGGTCATCACGGTCGATAAGACCATCGCAGTCATTGTCCTGGCCGTCATTGCAAGAGAGCTCACGGGTTTCGGAGTACCTGCATCCGTACAAGCCGATTTCAACCCACACAGCGGTGAACATAGCAGGACAGATGCTCAACACACGGAGCACAAATGAAAGCAGGGAAGGCTGCTGGAGACGTTACGCAGCGCTCATCCGATTGTCAAATCTGTAATCTATCACGAAGCCTGAACCTCCCACACACCTGGGGCAGAGTACACACACGCACACGTGCAGTTTCTATCCTCACACGCATACACACTGTACGGCCCACGGGAGCACGCTGCATGGCCCTACAGTAAGCAAGTGACTCTACACACACACACCTGCAGATGGAGATGCGGGCATACATGACGAAGTGCTGGACCTGGCGTATCACGAGCTGGTGCGCGGTGTCCACGTACTGCGCTCCGGAGAACAGGGATGCCTCGGTGCGTGTCCGCCGGATGCTTTCCTGATTCCTGCATGCAGCATGCAGCGCAGGCCAGCCAGGGCCACAGGAGAGTGAAAAGACAGCAGTAGGTGGGTGGAGGTCGCCATTGACAGAGCAAGGCACCGACAGGACTGGGCTGGCCTGAGGTGGGAGTCCGGTATGTAAGCGCGTGGCAGCAGAACGTAACAAGACACAGTACACGACAGGTTGACCTGGCAAGGAGAATGGTCTCAAAAACAGCACCTAAGCTCTCCCCATGCCTGTGCCAGCATCCAGCAATATGCATTGCTGGATGCACATGCGGCATGCGGTTGAGAGGCACAGCCCCACATGCGATTTGCCTGCAGCGTCCACTCGCTCCATCCGTAAGGTAAGCCCCCGTGAACCACAGCTGCGCGGGGGCAGCACATCGCCACACTCCAGGAGTCCAGGCACACTGCACTCACGTCCCATCCCAGAAGTACACCGTGGTGCTGTACAGGTAGTCCTCGGGCATGCCGGTGTCGTACTGCCCGCTGTCTATGCGGTACGCCAGCCACAGCGTGGTGGGGAACAGGGCCAGGGAGGGATCCCCGTCAGGCGCCCAGTCCGGGCGAATGAGCAGCGTGGTCCGGTCGCCGGTGTGCTGCGCTGGCAGGTCCAACGTCAACACCCTGCCGGACAGGTTGGTGCAGCGGCACCGTATCGTACCGCATTGTACCGCCGGCAAAAGCATCAGGGCACCAATAATCAAGACATGCGTAGGAGTCCGAGCTGGATGGCGGCGGCACCTAATACTCTTATGCACAAACACAAGGGTGATGTGGGTGCATGACGCAACTTGCCAACTTGGGTTGCATATCACTCAACGCATTCGGTATCACTGACGAAAAAGCTAGTAGCAGCTTGCCAAGGGAAGGTGCAGGGCTGACGCGATTGAAACGTGTGGGGTTGGTTGTGAGTTGCACGATCAAGGTGGTGATCAGCAGCACACCATCCGTGCCATGCCACATGACTACAGGAGGGCAAAGCATGCTTCCCTGGCACTGGTGTTGACTCACTTGTTGGTGGGGAAGGTGTTGCGGTTGAGCTCCAGGAAGGGCAGGCGCCACCCAAGCTGCCAGTTGTGCGCCGCGTTGTGGCAGCGCACGTTGCAGCAGCCGCCCATGAGCGCCGACATGTCGCAGTACTCGCACGACGTGCTGCCGTTGGCGTGGTGCAGGTAGAGCGTGTGGCCGATCTGGGAGCGGGCGTGGCAGCAGCAGAGAACACCAACGTACTTGGCACAAGCACACCCTGGTGCGGTACGGATGCACACGGAGCCCAGCAGTGCGGGTGGCCAAGCCAAGCAGTGTGCACGACCAGTGACTTGACAGGATAGCGGGCTCAGTGCCGCTCCGCTTTTGTCGCAGGGCACCACGTCAACATGAATCGGCTTGCTGCCAATGTGAGGGAAACAGGCAGCGCACGGACAGCTCTCTGGCTAAATGTTTCCCTGCTAGACCTATGCTTCCTGTGTTGACCATGACCCCAGCAGCACAGCAGCATGTCACCCAGCGTCCCCTCACCTCGTGCGCCATGGCCATGAGCTGGTTGGTGTATTCTCCGTTGATCCAAGCGCGCGATGAGACGTACTCCCCGTTTGCGTCCGTCTCGCTGGGCCCCAGCGTGCCCAGCCCATCCCACACACAGTTGGCATCGTTCGTAAAACCCCTGCCACACACAGGCAGAAGCAGGCAAAACATCCGAGGTCAGAAACATGCATGACTAACCTGTGGGCAAAGGCCACATCAGGGCAAGCTGCTTGCAAGGCAAGGCTGCTCCGGCGCCGTCCAGAGTGAGCCGCAGTGCACACTCGTGCGCGACACCCTAGCACCCAGGCAGGCGGGCCAGGATTGGCCGCATTCCAGCTTCTAGACGGGAAACGCCTCTACACTCATGGTCTGCATCAGGCCAGATGTGGCCTGCATGGGCCATGACAACCTGCCACAACAACGTAGCGCCTTACCTACGGTATCACCCAACTCACACGACACCAGCAGGTTTGAGTCTGTGGACGGGGCACATGAAAGCACCCACACATACATACACACGCGCCTTTGCCCCTGCCCCCCTCACCTTGGCATGACCAGCATCCTATGCTTGTAGGGCGACAGGTCGATGCTGAGCGTATTCTGCATGTAGGTCTGAGCATACGTGTGCCAGCCCTGGTAATCCTTGCGGGTGCAGGTGCTTGTGGAAAACGAGTACGACCCAGGCACTGCACAGGCGTACATGCGCACACGCACAGGCAACAGGCAGGGTGGCAGGACAGCGTTGTACGCTGAGTGAGGGAGTGGCTCATTCCCAACGCTGCACAGCAGGAGGCATGGGAGTACTCAGAAGCGGAAAAGTCATGGAAACCTTTTGCTGTTGGAGGCACCACCACATGCTGGCAGCGCATTTTCAGCATGGCATCAGGAATCGTGCAGGATGCGGCCTCTGACGCAGCACCAGCACTTGACTGGTTGATGCGCACAGCCGCCAAGGCAGCACCGTCTGTTGCCGCCGCTTTTGTAGTGTCCTCGCATCTGCTTGCACATGGGGTTCGATGCACATGCGCGCGTCCCCCGCTGCAGGGCAAGTCACGCTGCCGCCGCTGGTGTTGCTTCCACTGCACTCACAGTTGAACGTGCAGGGGATGGGGATGGGTCCCACCACGCGCGAGTTGGTGCGGTTCTGCACGGCCTTGCCCAGCGAGCACTCCCTGTAGTAGCCCTCCATGGTGAGGGCATTCGATCCAGGTCCAGCAAATACCACCTTCTCAAAATCCTGGGGAACCGAAAGTCCGAAACCAACACACGAGTGTTCAGGTCCCAGCCTGCCATGAAGTGGTGAGGCACATCATGCGATGGCACGTGTGTGTATGCCATTGTGCATGTGGTGAACACTCGTCAGGCTGGAGGAGAGCGGCCTTGTATGCTGCTCTGACGTTTCTGGCGGCAACAGCTCAAGCAGTCCGGAACCGCTGGGTTTGGACGAGGGCCAGGTGTGAGCTCGTTGGGCACACAGCGTTGCGGATGCATGTATGTCAGTATGTTCAAGCAACAAACTACGTTCAGCTGCTGTGGTGTCCTGCAGGCGCTGTATAAACGCACCTTCGGCGCAATAGCAGCTGGAGAGTTGCACATGCTGGCGATGATGTATAGGGTCGGGATTTCAGCGACCACCTGCAGGTTGCTAGCTCCAGCTGGGGAAGGTGGGGGCGGAGCGTTGACTCCGAATGTCACGACGCTTGCCAGCTTGCGAGGTCTGACCACGACAATGCTGCTGACTATGATAGCATCGTCACCCAACAACTGCCCCTCGACAAGCACAGGAGCGCCGCCATATAAGCTGCTGGTATCAAACGTGGGAGGCAAGTACAGCTCATGCACAACATAGTTGGACTGCATCAACGTGTAAAACGTGTCGTCGCCGTCGGTGCTGCCAGTAGCACTGCGTTCGGCAATTGCGTCGCCCAGGCTGATTATCAGCGTGCCTGCATGCCAGGCGGTGGTATTGGAGCAGCAGGCTGTCTACGGCATACCATGCACTGACTGCGCTGCTGTATGAGCAACGCATCTAGAACGCATGGTGGGCGACGCAGGCACAGGCAGTTGCTTGCCGAGACAGCCAGCTTGCAGACACTCAAAGATGTCCATGCTGACACCCAAACACGCAACTTGTAGGCACAAGTGCATGTATTACTGTCATTTCCCTCTGAGCATTGTATCAACAGCTGCACCTGGGCAGCACGCTTGCGCGCACTCACCTTTGAATGTGGAGACCGCATCAGCCAGGCTGAGTTTTCCTGCACCGAGCAGGCAGCATCTGCAGCTCCATATTAAGCCACAGAGCAGCAGGGCACGCCTGGGCTGAACTCCCATAGGCCCTGTCACTGCCCCGGTCCCAGGCCTTGCATTCCAAGCAAGGGCTCACAGCCCAGTCCAGCAGCTCCCAACAGTCTCTGTGCGAGAGCGATACAAGGGTACTGAAACCAAAGGTTTACGCGACAGACCGCAAGTCGATTCGCGTTGCAAGGGCAGTCAACCCACGAAGCTTCCCTAAACAGCACGCCAAGTTGCGGGAGTTGTGTAGCAAAGGTCCTTGGCGTGTTATCAAGAAGCGTGCATACACGACGAAAAGTTTAGCGGTCGCGCGGTGCAGTCTGCTGTACCTGGTTTGTCGTATAGGTTTGGTAACAGTACGGCACAATATTGACCCCTTCTGAATGTTCCAGGCAAGGATAGACGCAACACAGCTCATGAGTAGTGGAGCTTACAGCGTTGTAGTGACCTGGTAAGGCCGGGTGTTGGGCACGTGCGCTAAATGGGCAAGCGCGGCGCATATGGCTGCGGGCACACATGCACAGTTCAACGGCACGTGCTCAGTGTAAAAACTGGCTTGTGCACTTTGCACGCACAGTTTATTTACAGCGCAAGTCCTACCCATGCTGTGCACTCACCCCCCCCCTTCGCTGCTGTTGGTGCACCACCAAGCGCTCTCCAACGTGCCACCAACAAACGGTTCATGCGGCACCCCGCACAGCATGCCTGAGCCCTAGCCAAGACAACAGAAGTACAACCACCCGAGGAACAACCAACAACGACACCGGCATAAACACACGTGCAAGGTCAAGGTGGACATGCCCTCAGCATGCACGTTGGGCGACCACACAGTGACCACGCTGCCAACGCCATACATGACATTCGAACAAATTGCGCCATGCAGCGCGGCAGGCCCCACACCGCAACCGCAGTGGTGCCAGCCAGCACGCGCTGCGCGGTTTGCATGCGCATATGAATCCCGGTGCCCTGCATGCGTGATGCATGCAGACTGACAGCGCCCTGGACCCCGGCCCGTCCACAACCCCACTCCAGCTTCCCATCCGCTTAGTCCCGCTGCCGGGCCCGTGCCTCAAGTGCCCCCTTCCACATGTACCGTTTGCTACCCTCCCTGCCGTGGCGTCCTCAACCGGGCGTTTCAATGGAGCAGACCTGTGGGGTTGTTAAAACGAGGCAGTGTCGACAAAATTTTAGCAACCCGAAGGAAACACACACCCTAAGGCTGGTGCTGCATCAGCATCGCATGTGCGATCCAACTGGGCGTTAATGTGGGTCGGCAGGGCCGTTAGGCGGCTGTGCAATCAGGTCCAGCTTGGGCTTGTGCATGGTGATAGCCTTGGTCCCCGCCTTGCCGTGGTGCCCGTGGCTGCTGCTGTTGCGGCCTAAACACATCAACAACCATGCGCATTTACAGTCGTTGGCAAGCCGGCATGCACGCACCTCGGCACATGCAAAGATACATGCATGATGTTCTACACGTTGCAATGTCACAAAATGCAGAGGCAGGGGGACAAGGTCCGGACGTTGGCATCCATCCTCAGCTGCTGCCTTGACTTCCTCACCCCCAGGTCTTGGCTTGCCAACCTCCACAACCTCATGCAGTCATGCCCGACCTCCTGTAACCTGCGCGGAAACCCATTGCATGGCAATCCAGAACACCCAGTACATGTGCTTGTCCCAAATCACGTCATCAAGACAACACGAGCTTGTGCGTGGCGAACTAGCAATGCACTCATGCACAGCTCCACCAGCTTTGCCGCAACCTTGGCGCTCGCGGCTGCGCCCGGAGCTGCCAGGTGCTGTACAAACGCACAGGCAGCGCCAATTTTCTGCGATCCACCAGCAAGCTACAGCCAATGTGGCGGCAGACACGGCTTTAGCATACAACACTAATGCATGCACAGGCAGCCACAGTCAACACCGGTGTGCTATCGGCTGCTGGCATGCAGCACCGACAACCGCATGCCACTCTTCAAACGGAGCAGGTGCGCAGTATGCCAGCGCCAAACTGCCAGTTGTCCAAACACACAGTTCATGAGCAGGGCTCCAGCGCATTCCAGCCTGAGGCCAGCATGAGGCAAGGACGGAAACCTGCCTGAGCATGGCAAGACTGGACACCGGCTCTTCCATACTTGACGGACAAGCTCAGCGAGGTGGCCTGTCAGGCGTGTGCAGAAACGCGCCCTCGTTGTGGACACAGCAAGTGCACCCAAGGACTACATACAGCTAGGCCTGTACTCCGCGGCTGGCCTGCTGTGGGCAGCCTGCAACAAAAACACAACGATTCGACAAACAACGGCGCAGCAGTCAGCTGTTCCTGTGGCAGCAAACTCAGAACACGATTGCCGACAGCCAGCCTCAGCGCTGCACGTCTGCTCCGGAACCACCTCCCAGCCGCTGAGCCTGCCACCAGCAGCGTCGATGCGGGCGCTCGACAGGGCAGCACTGCAGGTGCAAGCCCGGCCGGCGCAGCCACAAGGCAGTTCACACAGCAGGGCTGACGTTGGCACTTGGCAGTGGTGCATGCCACCGTCTCCTCCGGGCGCCATCCCTTAAGCATTGACGTATGCGATCGCTGGCAGCAGGATCTCCAGTAGTCCTGCATCCACCCGCGGCGCCGTGTCCTGATCAGGTCTGATGCATGTGGCAGAAGCACAGCACGCTGTCTGCAGCACAGCACGAATTGCTGCACAGAATCCCTCCATGCTGCCAGTGCTCAGTGTGTTGCAAAGCAGGCACTGCTGGCTAGCAGTCATATCGTTGTGGGCATGTTGTGCAGTGCGCGTGCGCGCTGCATGCGAGTGTGTTTGCGCATGCATGTGCACACACATACACACCGCAAAGGCGCAAACCATTATGATAGCGGCCGGATCAGCATCTGAAGAGCCGCAGTAGGTACCTGGGCTTTATGCATGCAGTGCATGTATCACTGTGGGCGTGCGTGGCGCTCCGGGAGTCCAGGACGCTGCCGCACAGCGTGCTCATGCAAGGCTTGACGTGCTAGGGATATGAAGTACTGGTTGGCAGCAAGGCGTTGCAGCCGGCAGACCAACGCAGGTGCATATCAGAGCTTCCAGCAGCAACAGGGGCGTAGGCTGCTTGAGTCCCGCCATCCACCAACATTCCACGCGCCGTGACGAACTGCGCTTTGACATGTTCGTAGCATGCCGATAGACGCCTTCACACAGGTGCAACTCGAGGGCTCCAAAAACAGCAGACAAGCACGGATTGCACTGTTCCGTGTTTTTCTCTGCTACTTGTTCATGCTACTCGTTGTTTTCTACTCTTGGCACCCACGCACGCTCATGACGCTGGATGGCCCGTGCTCTTGATGCAGCAAATTCTGCAAAGCGCTTCGCTGCCACCAGGGCATATTGCTACGTGAAATTTGTAGGTAAGTGTATGCATGTTTAGGAACCCACTGTAGGCAAACATTAGAGTTTGCTCGCTCGATGGTGGCAGGCACGTTGCAGGCGCACGCCAGGATTCAACAACTCGTCTGTTATGGCGTGAGCCGGCGTGGAAACACACGAACAGCTATAGTCTGGAATAAAATCATATGCAATGCGTGAAGGGCTTTGTGAGGGCTTCAATCATAATCGATTTTCCATTGGATTCGGCGACGACCTAGCGGTCAGACGTCCGGATAATCGCATATCCGCAGGAAAATAAACATCTTCGTCCTTGCATGGTTGATACGTGTTAACCCGCTAAAGCACACAATAAACAATCCACTGCTGTCTCCACCACTGACTTCCGCACTCCACTACTCTGGACGAACTTGACAAAACTGGTTGCTCGGAGGGCATCGGGGGAGCCGGAGGTCGGCGGTCGAGGGTGCGCCGAACCCCTCGTGATTAGGTGGGTGTGTTCGCAGGCCTTGAAAAGGTCCGGCATCCTGTTGGTGGTCGCTGCATTATCTGGTGCATCACCCTAAGTGTGACACTTGTTGACTCGTGTTGTTGCCTGTGGCGTGTGAACAGTCCTGATTATACAAGGCTATTTATGACGCTTTGCTAGGCTCCCAGCTTTGACGGGGCTGGTGAGAGGAGGCAGCGGCAGACGTGCCCCATTAATCGATGGCACGAAAATACACGTGAAGCTCTGGGTCATCCAACATGCCAGCGCAGTTAGCACGCGATGCTATGTCGTCCTATCAACCTTAGCCCAGCCGTTGCGGCCGCTCACAACGGTCGTTGAGGACGTCCTTGAAGCGCAGCATTTCGGGACGCAGTTTTCCACTCGCACATGCCCCGGACCGTGCCTGCCGCAGCGCAGAAGCTGTGCATCGTACTGCTTCTGTCTGGAGCTGCTTTCGATGTGGGCTTAGCACGCAGATCAGGTCCTCCTGAGACAGCGCCAAACTCTGCACCTCACAACCATCCGAGCGGTGGTGACGCGTCAGGCCAACCAGCACAGGCAAGCCAGCGCCTAGACCAGCAGGCAGAGCAGGTTATAGGCGTGGAAGGCGGCCTGTTCGAGCTTGTGGCAGACAGCTTCCAGGTAGCTGGCAGTGACAGTGAGCTGCTTCGTGCTGGCGACGGCGACGACGCGTCAGCGGCGGCGGCAACCGGCTCGTACAGCCACCAACAGCGCCGACGCCTGTCGGACTATGGGCAGGCTAGCTACTGCACTACTTCGTCGCTGGGGACTTGCCCTCCCTGCGACCCGCCAGCCACACCGGGAGACCCTGCGTGCGGGGTGAGAGCCCACCACCATTACGCTCTTATGTCAGCGACCATCAGTGTTGACCGATGGCGTGGTACGGAGGGAACCACGCGACAGGAGCACAGCAGTGCAAGGGGTGGATGGGTGGAGGGATCTTGCACATACAGCAATGCTACATTCAGGTGGCTCGATAGCGCATTCCGGGGATAACGATTGAGCGCTGCATGTTATTCACCCTGCTGCCTCCACGTCCAGATTCCATGTAGGCGCAGCAGGGGGCAATCAGTTTGCACATCCCGTTCACAACACGCATGCAAGCATTGCGCCATGCCGTGGCACGTTGTGTATGATTGCAGGGCATGCGCTCGCCTCACAGACCAAAGTCTATGACCATGTCTTTCGTATGAGACATCGCAGGCTGGCTCATAATTGGCTAGAATGGAAGGGGTTCACAAGTAGGCGCCGGTGCTGGCCGGTTTGCTGTCGGCATCATGGGGCAAGCATTCACAAGCGCACACTTGGCCCGATTTGCACGTCACTATGGATGATGAGGCAGCATCATGCAGCGCTGCCATTTGATGCTGCTGCTGTGCCCCCTTCACCTGCGCGCCTGACCTGACTGCCATGCATGTCCAACCTCCTTGATCATACGCGACAGGCTGACGACTTGGTGGCCGGCGGGGAGACCGTCTGCCTGCTGCCCGGACCCAGCTATGCAGCGCAGATGGGCGCCAGCGTGTGTGGCGGCCAGGACTATGACCAGCTGTTCATCGTGAGTGGCCTTGCACTGCGCTGTGCTGGGCCTGGTTGGGTGGCAAGTGTTGAAGTATGGGTGGGGCCATGGAGCAGTCTGGTGTGCTCCGGTGTGACAAGGATTACAAGTTGCTGCGCATGCAGAAACCTCTAGCATCATTAGAGTTGTTTTAGAGCTCTGAAACCAACTGTAGCGAAGCAATAGGTCACTAGTTGCGAATTCCGTGTAACGTGTTGTATGGCAACGTCACAAGCCGGTGCAACACGCCGCAGATCGTGTTCAGAGGGAAGGTGATTGTGGCGGGGTGATGTTGCCAATGATAGCCGGTTTGCCAGGCGCACCGGGTCCGTGTGCGGGTCCTCTAGATGCAGCCTGGCATCCACGTTGCATCCGCCCAGCCACATGCACGCGTGAATGTCTCATCAGCACCTTCACACCGCAGCGGGTGTAGGAGAGCCTCTCTTGAAGGGTGTGTAGGGCAGTCACCGAACCGGCATCCCAGCTGAATCAAAGCCAATTGAGAGCAGTCTCAACTCGTCAACTGGGTTGTAGCACCGCATACTATGTATGTCACCATGCGGTTCGCTTGCCACCCGCTCACATTCCCCGGTGCGCACTACACACACAAGGGCAGTCCAGGGGACGGCTGACCACTGCCATGCGCTATCACCAACGCCCAGCGCAGCGCAGAAGACGCGAGGCGCCAAGTGCTGAGCTGTATGGGCAGCAGGTTCAGCTGCGATGGTGGTACTTGAACGCCGTCAACGCACTCTGGAGCGTGCTGGTGCTCATCACATGCATGCCGTGGTCAGATCTGCCATTAGCTAATGACCTGTTAGGCCTTACTGGGCTGCCAGGCAGGTTTACCCTGCTCATGTGCATGCACGCATATGGCGCGCAGGTAAGCGGCAACGTTGTGGGCAGCTTGGTTGCGTTTGAGGACACGTCTGGGCGCTGGGTGGTGACGCTGCGCCTCGACTGCCCCTACATGATGCTGCTGGGCACGGCGCCGGCGGCGAGCGGGGCAGGGACCGTCCACAGCGCCCTCACCATGACCACCTCCGGCTTAGGTGAGCGGGTGGTCGCCAAGGCAGGGGGAGGGGGGACTGCAAGCGCAGGTCCATCTGCGTGTGCACGCATAGCTGGATTGTCGCAGAACCTGCAGGTGGGTGTGAGTGATCACACCCGTGAAAGGAAGGGAAGCGTTTGACTGCTTGTAGTTTGGGTTGTGGCATGACAAGCGTACCGGGCTGAGCAGAGAATGCAAAGGTTGCCGTGGCGGCCAGCCTATACTTGATGGATGGGCGGCTGCGTGTGAACACGTTGAGCCGCGCTGACCACACGCGGCCACCCCACCTGAGCGCCACAGTGCACGGCTCGGCAACCTTGGGCCCAGCGGTACTTTTGTAGTGCGCGCCCAGCAACACCGTGTTGAAGTCTGATTGTGATCAGGTGCTGCATACGGGTACTTTACTGCAACGCGTTCTTGTTATGACTGAACAGGCAACGCGGGGACAACCTCGTTGTCGTACACCCTGAACGCCACTACCAACTCGGTCCCCTACCGCTCCTGCACCAGCTGGGTCATCAGCAGTGCGCGCAGCACCACGCATGCATGCTCCCCCTTCCAACGCACCACCAGCGTGACAGCGCACGTGCGCGCAATGACGGCGTCGTCGGCGTCTACGTGCGGCATACTGACGAGCTCCGCGCTGCCAACAAACGACATGCCTACTGCAAGCATGAGCTACTCGTTCATGATGTATCCGTCGCCGCCGCCCATGCCGCCTTCCCCCTCTCCCTCACCCCCACGCGCGCCGAGCGCGCCCCCGCCCCCGCCGCCGCCCCCGCCGCCGCCCCCTTCACCTCCCCCACATCCCCCGGTGCCTTCCCCCCCTGCACCA
>BDDA01001516.1:5506-18164 GCA_001662385.1 Chlamydomonas asymmetrica | reverse complement strand
TCATCGAGGCTCGACTCAGCGGCAGCACGGTGCTCTAAGCAAAAGTTTGACTGCTGCACGAGAAGGGGTGAAACGTGAGGAGGAACAGCACAGCTAAGCGATTTAGGGACCGCAGCGAACCCGGTGCGTGCGGGCACGCCACGCACCGGGCGAGCCATGGCTATATGTGTATGTGTATGTGTATGTGTGTATATCAATACACATGTGTATGTGTATGTGTATGTATGTGTATGTGTATGTGTACACACTCCTGTTAACCACGCCTCGGGCAGGAGCAGTGCTGCTTTCACTGGCATCCGGAGCGGCGATGCCAGCACGACAAGCAATGCATACGGTGCGATGGCACGCAATTCAGGCTTGTGTTACGTCAGCCGCATAGCTCCTGAGACCTGAGATCTGCAGGATGCACTGGGTGCATTAGGGGGTTGAGGGGGCGGCAACGAGCCGATGACCATGACTGGACGCATTGCGCTGCTGAAGGCGAACTTGATGACAGCACCACGCAACAAGCTGCAACCAGGGCAGCTTGTCATCACGAAGGTCATAAACTCACAACAGATGGCGTAGTTGACTTGCGCCAACCCACCACCTGTCTAGGTGACCCGCACCAACCAGTGTGCACTCTCGGCAAGAGAGTGCAAGTTGCAGGCCTGATCCCTCCAACACGCGTGCACGCACCTGTACATCCGTGTAGCTGAGGTCCAAGTGCCGCAGCGCGTTAAGCCGCAGAGCAACACTCGGCGCCAACGACGACGGCACCGCAAGCGCGAGTGCCCCTACGGCTGCCGACGGACCCGCCGCACCCGCCACCTCGCCCCCAACATCACCAGGGCTCCTGGCGATGCCACGAATCGGCCTCTCCAGCGCGCCGCCGCTGCCACTGGGCCCTGCGTCCGTGCTCATGGCAGCGGCGGTGGCGGCGGCGGCAGAGGCTGTGGTAGTGAGGGTGGCGGCGGCGGCGGCGGCGGCGGCGGCGGGCTCGAACAGCTGGCATCCGCCGTTCATCATGGAGGTGCAGACGCTGAGCGTGAGGCGCTGCAGGGAGGGGCAGCCTGCCAGCGCAGAGGCAATGCGAGGGCCCTGCGCAACCAAACGTCCGGACACAGGCAACATGTCACAGTGATGGGACAAACGGGGAGGTGAGGGCAGGCCACACAAAACTGGCCTCGGCGACTGAATACAGACAGCAACACATTGATAAGCGCACACATACACTAGCAGATACACAATGACACATCAGGATCACGACCTAACACATAAAGCAGGTTGCACGGGCGGGTTTGCGAAACAGGGTCCCAGGACCGCGGCGGCGCCATTCTGGCACATGCATATATTGCGTGTATGCGCCTGCAAATATGCACGCAGCAGCACTGCACGCGAGTTACCGCCGCCTGCATGCGGGCGCGTGTGTGGGTGCATCATCCCCGCACCTGGAGCTGTGAGCAGAAGGTGGCGTCCAGCGCGGTGAGGCTGGGGCAGGCCAGCGCCAGGTCTGTGAGGCTGGCGCAGCCCTTGAGGTCAAGGCGCTGCACGCCTGATGACGCCAGCACCAGCCGCGCCAGCCCCGCACACGAGCCTGCGAGGAGAGCCCGCATGCACATGCACACGCACCCACGCTGTGAGCGCACTCACATATATATGTACATAATCACTGCTTGATGGTGGACAGCCGTGTGGGGCGCATACGGGAGCGAAACACTCGTGCCATACGCGGTCTCGATCACACATCTTTCAGGTTGCACTCCTAAGCACGAGTGCCAGGAACTGACGGGAAATGGCACATCAAACTTTGGACGTTTAATTTGTTAACACTGCTGAGGTCCATGTTACAAGAGAGCTCCCGCTTCCAGCATTGCATGGTTGGCAAACTGCATGCTCAATCTGGGGCAATGCGCCCTTGCCTCGTATACGGTATTCATTACGTATCCCAAAACCTGCACTCTAATCAGACTCCAACCCCTGAAACCTGGGGTGTCTCTCACTAGCTTGGTGAGCCTCGTCTGCTGGTCCACATCTGGGGGGAGCCTGGGCCGTTTGGCCGACACGCTCCTGATGTAACATAACATGACACACTCTCTCACTTACCCAGGGCCAGCTCTTGTGCGCCTATGGGGCCCAGCTCTAGGCTGACCAGCTCAGTGCATTCATCCAGCTCAAGCCTGCATGCGGGCGGCACCATCAGCACCAGCAGGGTGTCAGGAGGGCACAGGTGGAGGACAGGGTGTGAGGAGGGCACAAGTTCGTTGGCAACTTGTCCTCTTTCCAGCCCAGCAGCCATGTGCTGCTCCCAAGCCCCCAGCTTAGCAGCTGGGCTGTAGAACCGACCCCCAGGCCCTTTCCTACGGGAAGTACGTTACATCAGGAGCGTGTCGGCCAAACGGCCCATGCTCTCCCTTACCTGTCCAGGGAGGGGCACGCCACGGTGAGGTGGCCCAGCAGCTTGCAGCTGCTGACCTCCAGCTGGCTCAGCCCCACGTGGCGCACCACGCAGCGCCGCAGCTCGTTGCAGCCCTCCACACGCAGCAGGCTCAGCTTAGGGCAGCCGCCCCCGCCAAGCGCGCTTAAACCACCCGCCGCGGAGGAGGATGACCGAAACGCGCCGCCGGACATGTAGCTGCTGCTGCTGCCGCCAGCGGCACCGGCGCCCGCGCCCGTTGCGCTAGGCCTGCCACCAGTTGGGGCGGCAGCGCGGGCGTTGCTCGGGCTGGCCATGGCCCGGGATGCCGCTGCAGGAGTATGCGACGAGCTGGGCGCGGCGGCTGGGGAGGCAGCGGCTGGGGTGAGCGAGGCGCGCCGCTGCGGCTGGGGCGGTGAGGGCGCCGCCTGCCGCTGCAGCGAGCGAGACGGCGACCCCAGCCGTGCACCCCCGCCGCCACCACCACCGCCCCACGCGTGCGGCCCCGCAGGCTCAGCAGCGCTGGCAAACCCCGTCATACCCTGATGGGCGTGAGGGAACAACCCCCCGCTGCTTGGTCCCGCCGCTGCCGCTTCCCGTGGGTGCCAACCAAATGGCACAGGCAGCCGCCTATGCGCAAACACGTCCGCATCATCGTCCTCATCGTTGTCAAGCCCGCGCATGTCGTAGAGGTTGTCCTCATCGCCCATGTCGGCATCGCGGTAATCATCAGTGAAGAACATGCGCTCCAGCCGCCACCCCGCCGCGCGTCCCCACCAGTCGTCCGGATGCATGACATCCGGGCCTGCACGGTTGACGCCTCGCTCCTCCCCGCCAAGCCCGGCTGCGCTGGGGGCTGCGCCCCCGCCGGTGGGAGCCTCCAGGCCAGGCGCACCAAGCGCTGCCAGGCTGGAGGTGGCAGCGTTGCTGCCGAGCTCCCTTCCACCAGCACCGCTGCCGCTGCTGCCACCAGCCCACGGTCCCGCGCGCGAGTCTTGTGCACCTTGTCGCCGCGACCGCTGCGGCAGCTGCAGCTGTTGCTGTGGCAGGAGCTGCGGCGCAGGCTCCTGGCCCTGACGGCCCTCTTGCCGCCGCTGGCTCTGGGCCTGCTCACCAAGCAAGCTTTCGCCACCAAACGCAAGGAGCCCTCCGGGTTGCACGCCGGCCTGCCCTGATCCACCACCACCACCCAAGCCCCCATCGGACGCCACCCCGCTCGGGCCGCCAGCCGCTCCGAAACCAGTGGCAGCCATGGCTTCGGAGCCAGTAGACGTCATCACCGATGGCAGGCTTGCACCTTGTCCACCGGCCAGCCCATGCGGGCTGCCCAAACCGAGTGTGGTGTCGGTCGGCGCCCGCCGGCTGCTGTCTGCCCCGGCGCCCGCGCTGGCGGTCTGCCGGCCATCAGAGCACTGCACGCTGTGAGTGCTATGAGCGGCGGCTGTCGCGTCTGTGTCAGACCTGCCCACCCTGGAGCTCAGCCCGTCGTGCTGCGGGGCTGAGCCTGAGGGCCCATCAGCGTCAGGCCCTGCTGGCAGCAGTGGCAATGGTAGCAACGCTGGCAGCGGTGGCAACGGTAGCAGCACTGGCAACGGTGGCAAAGGTGGCCACGGCAGCAACTGGTAGCTGTCCGTGGCAAGAGTGTCCTGTAGCGTGACCGAGATAAGACGTTCCATGCGTGCAGTGTCGCTTCTGCCTGAACCGCCAGGAGCCAGCAGGACTGGCGTGCGGGGCGGCATTGCAGACGGCGCGACCGGCGGCAGGGCAGTCGGCATCATGGCGTCGTCGCCGCCGCCATGCGCGGTGGCAGCGCCGACGCATTGTGCGATGGACGGCATTTCACTGTCATGTAACGCCGCCGCCACCTCAGCCAGTGCATCCAGTGCATCAACGGGGCCTCTCGGAGGTGCTGCCGCCGCCGCAGCCGTGCGCCTGCCGGAGCGCGTGGCCAAGCTCGCAACCCTGTCATCCGTAGTGAAAATGACGGCAGCGCTGCTCTCAGCCGCCGCTCGAGGCACGTCAGCCGGGGCGTTGGCGCTGGCGCTGTTGGCCGCAGACGCGCTCCTCAGCGATGCGCCAGTGGTGGCCTGCCACGCGCTCGTGACCACGCCCACTGCCGCGCCCACCATGCGCCGAATCCCGCGTCGGCTCAACGCCACTGGCTGCGGCCTTGACTGGTCCTGCTGCCGCGGTGATTGCTGCTGCTGCTGCTGCTGCTGCTCCTGCTGCTGGCGCTGCGCTGGTGACCATCGTGGCGACTTGGAGCGGCGGGACCCTAGCAGGCCTGGACTGCTGGTGCCTGCGCTGCTGGTGGCAGCGGACGCGCCAGCGGGCGTGGGTGAGACGGGCGCGTCGCGGGTCCCTCCAGCGTCCCCCGCAGTGGCACCTGACCGCCCCCACAGCGCGTTGAATGCAGCACCGGGGCTGAGCTGTGACTGCTGCGGCTGCTGCCGCGGCTGTGGCAGCACAGCGGTGCGCGGCTGCGGCTGCGGCAATGCCGTCACCTCCATTACCCCGCTGGCACTGCCGCCATGCGCTGCTGCCTGTGAGCGATCAGGCGAACGCACGGCCCCCTCCCTGGCCTCTATGGGCACCGCCACCGCAGCAGCGGAGGCGGAGGGGGCCGCTGCAGGCGTCACAGCGGTGGCAGTCGGCGTGCGCGTGCGCAGGCGAGGCGGTGAGGGCGGCATGGGCGCGGCCGTCAGCGCCAGCAACCCGCCAGGCTCATCCTCCTCGCTCAGGGCCGCGGCCATGGCGAAATCCGCATCAAAGGCCTCCGAAACCAGCCCCATCGCCTCCGAAACCACCGACACCGATGACCGCAGCCCCTCGCTCCTGCTGCCGCTGGCTGCTGCAGCCGCTGTGGCTGTGGCTGCAGCAGCAGCACCGGCTGCGGATGCTGTGGCTGTGGTGGCTGCGGGCGCGCTGGTGGGTCCGTGGGGCCGGGGCGCGCGGGGGGAGGCGAGGCCGGGCGCGTCCTGCTTGGCGCTGCCGCCGAAGATGCTGGCGAAGGTGTGCTCGCTGATGCGCGGGCAGTTGTCCAGCACCAGCGTGTGAAGCTCCGGGCAGTCCAGCGACAACACCTGCGTTCACGCAGCCGCACGCAGCGCGGTGCATGCCTGATCAGCCTTGCAGTCTGATGCGGCGTGCGTGCGTGCATGCGTGCGTGCTGTGCAGTGCAGGGTGCCCCGCCTCAGATGGCAGGTGAGGTCCATCACTCGCAAGGCTGCCAACGGCTGCTGTTCCAGGTGCGATGCGATATCTGATACGGCATCCCAAGCACATAGGGGGATCGTAGAGTGATAGCCAGCAGAACACATTCAGCATGCTTCAAGCGCATCGGGTCTATCAGAACATACATGAGAGTGCATGCAGCGCTCACCACCAGGTTTGCGAAGGACTTCCACACCGAGGACGTGAGGGCGTCGCTGGCGAGCGTGACGTGAGAGACATGGGCGCTGGACTGCAGGCACAGCTGCGACAGGCGCCTGCCGGGGGGGACATCACACAAGCACGCAATCAAACAAAAACAGAAATGTCATGATGTACTGCCCCGCTAGCTAACAAGTATTGCAGATTTGCAGTTGACTTGAAACAGTGTGGTACTCATTGTAGGTGTATGCCAACCATTTCCCATTTCGGCCATTTCCGCCATTTCGGCCATTTCCCATTTCGGTTGAAGGTGCTCCTCCTCTTGACCTACAAACACAACACTCAACCACAGCATGATGTACGTGCCGGCCAACACACATGTCCCTGGGTGGCAGGCAGGCGCCTCTGACTCGTACTTAAGAGACGCCCCTCCTCCCCCGTCAATGACTGCCGCACATGGCGGAGGCGCCTGATGCAGCGGGCCTGCTGTGCCCAGCCGCCGCACCTGCACTTGAGGTCCAGCGTGGCTAGCTGTGGGCAGGCGCGTGCTGACAGGCGTGTGAGGCTGGGCAGCGCTAGCGTGAGGGTGCGCAGACCCGCGCAGCCGTCAAGCACCAGCTCCTGCACGTGAGCGTTGCGCATACGCTATTCACCACCAGCCACCAGGTGTGTACTTGAACAGGCGGCATTGACTACTGCAATGACTGAACCCAGCGTCAACCACACCCTAACAGCATGACCGTCTCAAAGCTCCAACGGATGAGCATACGGTAGGTGCTCATGGTTTTTACAAAGAACACGCAGCCATGCCAGCTGCAAACTGCAAACACCACTTGCACTGTCAGCATGCGCCTTGGCAGCCTGAGCTCGGCAAAACCCGGTGTTGACCACCGGGCGCGTACCAGGCGCCTTGCACGCGGCACTTCGCTTGCCCCGCTGCCCGACAAGGGTGGCGTTCGCAGGCCGGGTCAGTGGGTGCGATAGGTCTGTCCAACGCTGTGAGTGCAGTAGCCGCCACTACAGGTACGCAGGATGGCAGCCCCTCCAGCACCAACGAGCACCACGGCTGTTGCATTCCAATGGCACTTACCGTCAGGCTGTAGCAGTTTTCCAGTGCCTGCTGCAAGTTCCATCCAGACGATGCCTCGCTGCCTGACAGGTCCAGCTGGGTGAGCCCCACAAAGCCCCTCAGCCCCAGCAGCGACACACCGCTGCACCCCACCAGGCGCAAGCTGCTCAGGCCCACCAAGACGGAAGAAACCTGTGGGCAGAGGCGCCGGCGCGGAGGGGAGGGGGGCCGACAGCGGGCGCGCACACATGCTTACCGAAGACCACGTGTGCTTGCGGGGAAGCGGTGATGTGCGGCACAGGCGTGATGGGTTGAGGCCTTGCGCTGCATGTCCTTGTGTGAGCTGGCCAAGGTCAAACCAAAATGTGGTGGTTGAAACCTTTAAATTCACTGGTCGTGCGATTCCCACCGTGACAGGTAGAAGATAGGCGGAAGTGATGCCCATTTTCCCCCTCCTCCTCACCCATTCACCCACCTAGCCACATCGCATGCTTTCGAGCCCAACACCTGCCAAAAGCCCAAAACATGTCAGTGGACCTCGCTCTTACGCAGCCCCGCACCGCACCTGAGTGAGTGTCTCGTCCGTGACCATGCTGCCCTCCAGGTACAGCGTGCGCAGGTTCGACAGCTGAGTCAGCGCGGAGCGCAGGCTCACGTCCAGTATCTTGGTGCACTTGTTGACCGAAAGGTGTGTCAGGTTTGGACACGTGATGATGAGGGCAGAGGCGTCGCAGCGCTCTAAGGTCAGGCTGGTGGCCCGCGGGCACACCACCGCCAGGGTGGTGGTGGACAGCTTGAAGTTGCTGAGCAGCACCTCCCTCACGTGGGGATGGGCCGCCCTGGTCTCCACCTGTTGCAGGCAAAAGCAACGTACTGTGGTAGCACTGCTAGTGGGTGCCACCAAAGGCAACGACACGAACCTGCATGGACCCAAAGCAGCGACAGCCTGCAATACAACGCCGGACGCCATGCACACAGAAACACGTGGCAAATATGGGACGACTCAGCAGAGGTACACACAAGCATGCGCCTTACTGGAGGCGGTCCGTTGCCCACGCCAAACATGGCGTCGCCCCGGTGCACGCCGCTCGCGTGCAGCTCCAGCACCTCAAGGCGAGGTAGGTGGTGAGAAATCATCTCAAGGGCTGGGCCGTGAAATATCCCCTCGAAAATCTTGAGCGTGCGCAGGCTGCGGTGAAGACATGACGACAACAGCATATATGCGTCAGGTGAGCAAACACCAGGTCAAGGGCAGCCCTGCACAAAGCACCATGACAAAAACCTTCAGCGCACTCGCTTCGTAGTAAGCTTACTTGTTGAGGTGAGTTAGGAGACGGTAGAAGCAGCGCTCGTCCGGACCAAGTAAGCGTCCAAACGGTAACCCCTTCAGGCAAAGCGTCTGAACATGCCGGTGGCGTCGGCAAAGCAGAAGGAGCTGCAGCAGGGAAAACATTATGTGGTCGTCGGTTCAACAGGAAAAGTGTTCAGCCAGATCTGTGCTGCAATCTACCAGACAATTGCCCAACAGGTCAGGCCCATCGTGACGACATAAACCAGATAAGCACGCACAATGTCAGGTGTTGCAAGGTTGTCTCACTTGGTCGTGTGTGAGCGAGGCGATGCAAGTCTGGTCAATTTCGCTCCAAAACTCATCGCTGTCGCTGACGCCACGCCACGCTCTACACACGTGCGCGCAGCGCACGATGTCAGGCAGCGTCCCGAGCGCCCTCAACTGCTTGAATATCTGCAGAATGAGGTCCTGGTTGTTGAGCACGGCATCTACTGATTCTGTAGCCTGGTCGTCGCCTGCTTCGACGAGAAGGCCAGCATCATAATGCGCAGCAGGTGCAAGGTCCTCCACGTGGACTGTAGGCGGCGGAGTTTGTTCGTCCAGCTGCATGCTATCTGAATCTACACAAAGGAATGAGCAACCGGGTCAGAACTGCTGCTGCTGTTTGATGTTGCGCCAGCGCGTCGTGGGAAGGGGGAAACCCACATGGACGCAACCCTGAGCAGCAGGCAGCCCTGAGCCTGGGGTTGCGCAGGGACACGGGGCAATCTAGCAGTATGAAGCTTAGCCCAGAGACGCACAGCGACACTCTTGCGCTTCCAGTTACCTTGGTCCTCGTCAGGGCTGTCACTCTCGGTTGATACAGTGCTGAAGGACCGCCGCGATCTTTTCAATATTCGGCTGCTATTGGTGTTGCTACTTGACATCCTCAGCAATGACTCGCTGAGGGGGGAAGCGGGCAGCAAACGCACCAACACACCCAGGGGGTTACAGCGTCGCAGCTTCAGACGTACGCATCATCAACCACAAGGCAAGCAAAACCAAGTTACAAGCAGTCGAGGGGGCAACGACAGGTGAGGTTCTGGTTTCTGAGTCCAAGTCTGGGCCAATTGATGCATTCGGCGCACCAGGACTGATGCAGGGCATCCGCTAACACCAGTGTGGCAAACGCCCTGGTCCCTGTCCAAGCTCTGATGTATTACAAAACGTTTTCATAATCTTTTTGGGCTCGATCACAAGTGTGTAGCTTGCAGTTGTACAATAGCAACAAGGTTGACCGAAACCATGAAGCGAAACCTGACCGAAACCTGGTTTGCTCTTTTCCCCCCCACCACCCCCACCCCGACCACACACACACGTGCACCCACAGGAGCTTTGCCTCCATCCAACATTTGATGTTCTTAACTGGACACTTGATGCATGGCGCTGCCCTGGGAGCTGGCCCAGTGGCAAGCATCAGTCGCATGGCAGGCGCGCACGTAAGCGAGGTCCCGGTCTTCGCAAGCCGGTGCGCTGTTGTCAGGCCATGCTGCCGGTATGCAACAGCATGGCGGGCGACCATTCAAAGTGCGCAAGGCGGTGTAACGCCTCGCGCGAGGCATCTGTAAGGCAACCATGGCTGTGCATTTCGCCTGGTGGAAGCGTTAGACGCGCACTCGCTGCGTACGTGCAGCCTGGCATGGCATGGTGCGCACGTGACGCGGGTGGATGCAGCAGCAACAACTTTGGCTTCAACATCAACATGCACACGTTAAGGATGATGCCGCACCCTGTGCTTCGTCCTCCTGCTGAAGCACCATGAGCGCGGGCTGCACCTGCCTGTCAGCAACATTGCATGCATACGGCATACCCCTCAGCTACTCAGTCTAGGATGCACTGTTTGCCCTGCCGCCAGCACTGTCTGCATAGACCGTCCTGCTTGGACTGCTGCCTGCACGGCCCTTGACACACGAGGATAAGCTGATTTTGTGTGGGTGTGCGCTGCAATTGCAGCATTTGACCTGCAGCATTGATGTGCTGTGAAGGGTGTTGGGGTCTTGCATGCACAACACGCATTCACACACACATATGGGTGTGCATGTATTTACGCACGCACAGCTAAGTACCGTACCGACGGCCGTGCACAGAATCCCGGTCGGTCCTGCATCAGGTCAAGTCCTGCACAATAATGCTGAATCCCTTGGGAAACTGCACTTGTGTGCCATGCAGAGGACAAATTGAGGGTCAAATGCTATTGTATGCTAGTGGTAAGCTATCTCAGAGCGCCTTTGGCGGACGGCAAGCATGCAAAGCACGACTGTCGGCCTGCACAGTCATGCGCTGACCTGTGGCACTGCATACACGCAGCACCAGCGGGCAGGCCACCGGAGACCTGGCAGTGCAGACATGCTAGACAAGTTGGTGTTTCCATGAGTCACATGTGGTTACAGCCATAGCTGGCCCAGGGCAATGGAGGCATGGAGAGAGCAAGGCAGGCGGGGGAAATCCCAGCACACATGGTGCCGGCATGCAGGCGAAGGCACACCCACAAAGCCGCATGAAGCAGCAAGGTGCATGTCAATATATGGTGTACGTGCAAGGAAGGAAGGTGTGGTACGAAGAGTACATAAGTACATTGCACATGCACATGCACGTGCGATTGTGACGTTTGGGGCCCACCCGGCCACCGCCCACACGTGCTGGCTCCCCCCCGGTCCCCCGTGGACGCATTACGCCCTTGGTACTATGAGCCATGTAATGCGCTAGCAGATCAAACATTGGGCTGCTCAGCGTTGGGTGGTGATGACGCTGACGCTGACGCCTGCCCCGTAGCAACGTTACTGGAGCAGGAAGTGACAGCCCGAGAACTTTACTGTATTCACTGCTCTTGCGGAAGGCTTGCACTACCTTTGCCAGGGGTTACATCATGAATGTGAGGCAGTTCATTTACCGTATGTGTGTAAATCAATTAAACATGCATCATCACTTTTGGCATGCACGTTGCACGATTACACCAAGATACGGCGAACTAGCTCAGGCACCGTGTAAGTGCAAGCGAGCGATGTGATTTGGGTCACACACAAGCTGTCAGCATACTTGCTTACACACACTGCAGACACCTGCAATTTTGACACAAGGGCCGTGTGAGAGCTGAGTGAGAGCGTCACGATGCGCAACGGGCTGCCAGCCCGGTTGTCAGTGCTGGCTGTATTCCTTCATATCCTGAAGGTATCATGTGTTGGAGCCTCACTTCCCTCAAAGTTTGGCCCGAAGGGCGCAATGGCGCAGTTCTGGAACCAGTGGCGACAGCAGCACCCTGCGGATGACAACTTTGGCGGATTTGAGGATGCCCTGAACGCATTCGTTAAATCCACAGCCGCAAAGTCACCATCGGTACGATTGCAGCAGGGCTGCGGTTCCTTTTACTGCCCTGCTGGGTACGGCGTTGTGCAAACCAAGCAGCCAACTTTCAACGGGTGTGGCGCAGACAACGGATTCAACGCGCCGGACTTTCGTTTCACAGACTGCTGCGATAAGCATGATATCTGTTACGATACCTGCGGTGCAGCCAAGTAAGTGGCATCTGTTCACTGATTGCTGTGCGTAATGCATCCATGAGTGGTGGGCTGACCCTGCGCTGATGCCAGCGCAGGCCCTAGCAGTGAAAATAGGCGTTCAACAGCTTTTGTCCTGCAAGTTTCAGTTCGTGTGCCAAAAATGCCAGCGTGTGTCACACCATAATTCCTGAGAGTGAGAGTCACTTGTGAATTGACTTTGGCGGTTTGTTGCCTGCGGAGCGAGAGCTAAATATGGTTATGATGGTGGCATTTAACGATTCACAATTCGAACTTACACACATGACACCGACCCTGCTCACTTTCACGCCACACTGCGGCAGTGTCTGCCAATTCGACACCGTCCCGCATTTTTGGTGAAACGAACAAGCACAAGTCCGCGTGCTAGCAAGACAACTGTAGTACTGCTACAACTGTGGTGCAGCCGATTCCAAAGGGGTGGGTCCCAGCTGCAGGCCTGCTGGGCAGAACCTCGGAGCTGCAAGCCGTAGCAGTCACCCTCACAATCCCCGTCAAGCCTGGGGACAACCAGGAGGACCCACAACCTGAAGCCTGCCAGCTTTAGCATACTCAAGCCTGGCTTGCCGTATTGGTTTTAATGTGTTCGCCACTCACACGGCACGTAACGCCTCCCAAACGTTGTCACTGCCCCCGCCGCTTGCTGCTGACAGGTCCACTTGCGACACCAGCTTCCGTACCTGCATGTATGCTGCCTGCGGCTCCAACATTTTCTGCAAGGCGCTCGCCCTAACGTACTACACCTTCGTGGCAAACTTCGGCTGCAGCGCGTTCGGCGCTGCGCAGAGCAGCGGCAAGTGCGTTTGCCTGGCGCCGTCGCCGCCACCCCCACCCCCCCCTCCCCCCCGCCCGCCCTTGAAGCCCCCCCCGCGTTTGAAGTCTCCTCCATCCCCTCCGCGCCCTCCGCGTCCTCCCCCCTCACCCCCTCCACCGTACCGATGCGAGAAAGGCAAGGAGTT
>BDDA01001515.1:4150-16226 GCA_001662385.1 Chlamydomonas asymmetrica | reverse complement strand
CAAGTCACAGGTGAGGAGTGCTGTAGATACTAATGTATGGATGGGAAAATACAGATCCTGGGGGGGGGGGGAGAGAGGCGCGGTCTTGGAATGGAAGCATTTGGAACCGCCACGGCAGGCGCTGGTACAGCGATGGACGCGCCTGGCGTGGACTGCTGTGTCAATGCAATGCTATGCTGTGTGTTGCCAAGGGTGCAGCCGGTGCCTTGCCCCACTGGCGGGTCTTCGCCTGACACCCCACATGTTTCGATTGGTCGTAATACCCATGGACACTTGGGATGCATTGCTTGTGACCACAATGCCACCACCAGCATTGTACCGCATTACTGCATCAGCGGACGCTGTGACTCTGGGTGTGCTAGGTTTGCACGACCCAGTCCGGCTACTACACACATTGCTGCTCCCACCACCACTGAACAATGCATGCATGCATCTGCTCGGCCGCCTCGCAGGGCTTTGAGGGCGACCTGCTGTGGTGGGACATTGCGTTCTGGGCGGAGCGCCTGCGTGAGGCCAAGTACAGCATCAGCGACGAGGAGCTGCGCCCCTACTTTGCCCTCCCTGCAGTGCTGGACGGCCTGTTCAAGGTGGGTAAGCGGGCCGCTGAGTGTATTGCCAGCGCTTGAAGTTGGAGCGTTCGGCCAGTGAGCTGAAGCGCTCCGAATGTAAGCATTTAGTGTAAGCATTAAATCAAGCAGGTCCTAGTAGACAGGGTGCAAGGGGAGATGGATGCGGGCTGGCCTGTGGAGTGAGCACGCTGAGAGATAACGCCAGTGCGATGATGATAGGCGTGCGTATGCTAGCGTGAGGAATGTCATGCTGTGGAGGTGGACGTGTCACGTCCACGACGTGTCACGTCCACGTCCACGTCGATTACAACGGCGCCCACTCACCTGAGTGCCACCGCTTACGCGTGCTGTTGCTGCGGGCGTTGTGCATGTGCGGCTGCGTGCAGCTGGCTAACCGCCTGTTTGGCATCGAGGTGGTGGCGGCGGACGGCCAGGCGCCCATCTGGCACCCCGACACGCGCTTCTTCCAGGTCAACAAGGACGGACAGCCCAAGGTAGGTGCGACATGCATGCGCAGCAGACCATGACCCTGGACCTTGACCCTGGACCATGACACATGCTCATGTGTACCGTGGCGTTTGTTCATGTTACGGTCACTAGGGTTACACCTGAACACCTGATCAGGAGCGTGCTCGCCAGCAGCCACATGCTTCCTCCGAATGGAGACCGACAGCGAGGCCGTGGCCGAGACACAGTGAGCAAGTGAGCATGATGCAGAGCGAGACTTCAGGGCTCCTTGCCTGAGTCAGAGGCTGAGGCGGCGCGGTGCAGCTTGTGCAAGTACTGGAAGTGTGCCAGGGTGCTGTTGTCAGGGTGACGATCAGTTGCATCGCGTTCGCATCGTCGTTATCAGTCTCGGACAGTGGGTCAGGTCAGCATGCTTGCCACCGCCATAGGAGAGCAAAGTATCATGGCCGGGTGACCTGGTGTATGACCAATGCAGACCAATGGCGAAACAAAGGCAGACATTTCCTGTGGGTTGCAACGGGCGACACGTACAGCAGGTCCCTGCCGGCCTCCGGAACACTCCAGTCAACGTTTTATGGGCCACACGCACTGCTTTTGCAATACACTAATGGTAGAGGCAGCACAGTATATAGTATGAATAAAGTGACCGTTAAGCACACTGAGGTGACTCTAACAACCTAACCTCTGACGCAAGCCTACGCCGTGTTTTCGCGTTCCTGCGCTGTGCCGCCCAGCGGTCTGGTGAGTCGTCAATAATGGTGCCGTCGATGGATGGTACCATAATCGACGACTCACCAGACAGCTGGACGGCACAACGCAGGAACTGCAAAAACAACTCAGGGTGGTGCTAGCTGCATACCCATATAGCGGGGCGTGTTTGTGCGGCTTGTTTCCTGCCCCTGCATTCCGACCCATCGTACGTACAGATAATGCGAGGTGGAACCACTGATATACACTCTTGCGCATTGCTGCGGCAGTGAGCTGGCTGGCTGGACGCATCGATTTGGGTCACCTCCTGTGGTTATTGGAGGCTGGCTTCGGCGCGTTGTGTGCAGTATGTGTGCGATGCTGACGCAGGCTTAATGCGTATGCACGCATACCGTATGCTCATTCAAGCACATGAATTACGAGCATCATGCACGTGCGCGTACATAAGCGCATGCAATGACGGTGCCCTGCGCTTCTGCCCCCTTCCGCCTGCGCAGGCGTACTTCTACCTGGACCCCTACAGCCGCCCCGCTGAGAAGCGCGGCGGGGCCTGGATGGCGGAGGTGGTGGGACAGTCCAAGCTGTTTGCGCCTGCAGGCAGCAAGGTGAGCGGGGCGGCGGCGGCGCAGGGTAGTGGGTGGTGCGGGAGGTCACTAGGCTAGGTCAGCCCATGCTCACAGCCCTCGGCAGCGCTGCGGCGCCAGAGCGGCGTTGCATGCCTCAACTCTTCGCTGCTTGCCATGTCGTGGTTGCCATGCGGTGCGCAATGCCCCCAGGTTGGCTGGCATTCAGAGGGTGCTCCAGGGATGACCTGTCTAAAGGGCCAAGCCTTTGCGGGTGTGCCGCAGTCAGCCACCGCCATGGCAGCTGACTGCGGCACACCCGCAGGTGGCGGTGGGCTGTGAGAGGCCGCTGACTTCTGTACTTTCGTGCGTGCGTGCGTGCGTGCGTGCGCTTGGCGTTGTGCAGGTGCGCCTGCCCGTGGCGCACATGGTGTGCAATCAGGGCCCGCCCATCGGCTCCAAGCCCAGCCTGATGACGTTCAGGGAGGTGGAGACGCTCTTCCACGAGTTTGGCCACGCGCTGCAGCACATGCTCACCAAAGTCGAGGAGGGGCTGGTCTCGGGCATCCGGTGAGTCCCCGGCAGGCAGCATTGCACGCTTGGCGCAAATGTTGACCGGTCCATTGAAGTGCTGCTGCGCTCACCTGCCCTCGCCAACCCCCTGCTTCCGCTTGGCCTAGCAACAACTGAACAATCTGGTCATCCACCTGGCTAGCAACAACTGAACAAAACCTGGTCATCCACCTGGTCGGCCCACGCATGTGTGTGCCATGCTAGGCATGTCGGGTATGTCACCGCACATGACGCTGGCTGGCTGGCAGTGCTGGCTGCGTAAAAACATTGGATCGGTGGCATTTAACTGGCAGTACTGTCTGTGAACCCATATGTAAAGCCATATGCTCCCTGCTGGCTTCGTGGCTGGCGTTCAGCGGCATTGAGTGGGACGCTGTGGAGTTGCCCAGCCAGTTCATGGAGAACTGGGTGTACGACCGGCCCACGCTCTACTCCTTCGCCAAGCACTACGAGACGGGTGCGTGCCTGACTGGCTGGCTGGGCACTGAGCTGCTTGGGCCCCCTGACCGTCACGTCGTTTTCACAGCTCCACATAGCTGTGCTGACAATGCGCGGGCGCCCTGTTTCGGCCACTAAGTCCTTGAACACACGGGAGAGGACTGCACTTTGGTGTGAAATATCCGAATATGGGAAGCTGCAAACTGAGAGTGTTGTTTCCCGAACCTCTGCCCGTTGTTGTAGCCAACATGTTGGGTTGGTGCCTGAATAGAGGTGTGGCTCGTGTTGGTAATGTGTACAACCACATGCATGCATGGTTAACTCCCCACCACTCACCCCTGTCACCGTGTGCAGGCGAGGCGCTGCCGGAGGAGCTGTTTGCGCGGCTCAAGGCCGCCAAGACGTACCGCAGCGGCACCATGATGCTGCGCCAGGTGCACTTCAGCGCAGTGGACCTCGAGCTCCACGCGCGCTACGTGCCAGGTGAGAGCAAGCGGCGTGGTGCGGTGTGGTGCGATGCTGAGGGCAGGCAGTCGCGTACCCCGCTGCCAGCTACATATGCCAGCAGTACACTCCCCTCGCAGCCCGCTGCTGCCGTCCTGGGCGGCTCCCATCTATCAGTATGCGCTGCACCACACAGGCTCACGAGTGCCTGCCAGCCACACCACCAGCCCTCATCCATTGCCTGCGTGCCTGTCATTGTCAAACGCTGCGGAGTGCTGTATGCTACTTGCACCTCAGGGCTGTGGCCTGTGTTGACAAGCATGGCCACGCCTCGCGCATCACCTTCCTTGTCTGTCAGCGCTGCAGCTGCATACCTGGACGCTGCTTGGTCTGCGCCCTCAACCTCGCTCACCGCTGTGCTGCGTGTGCGCGCGCATGTGTGTGCAGTGGAGTTTACTTCCCGTGGGGCCATATGCGATGTGCTTGCCGTGGGGCCATGAAGTGTGCGTATACGTGAGGCTGGAAACTGCACCTGAGAGTGGCGACGTGTCCGGGCTGAGCTGACGGCTGTCGTAAAACGATAAACGGTCTGACGGTCTGAAGTAGTGGCTGCAGTGAGCACAGTGTGTGTCTGTGTGTGTGTGCAGGCACGGAGGGGCGTAGCGTGTTTGATGTGGACCAGGAGGTGGCGCGCAGGTGCCTGGTGATGCCGCCCTTCCCGGAGGTGAGGCGCGAGGGTAGGGTAGGGTGCCAGGGCTGCGGGACGACTTGCAATGGGCCAGGGATGACACATGACACATGTTCAGGCCTAGGGCGATTGATCAGTCGTACATCATGCACAATTGCCAGCCCAGCGTGGCTTGACTCTTAGCAGTGTGCTTTGTAGGGGTATGAACAGTGATGCAACAGTCATGGGCTTGACCTCGGCCCATGACGCACCCGCACTCCACCTGTGTGCCATGGCATGTGCCGCTGTGCAGGACCGCTTCCTGTGCTCGTTCTCGCACATCTTTGCGGGCGGCTATGCTGCCGGGTACTACAGCTACAAGTGGGCTGAGGTGCTCTCAGCAGACGCCTTCGCTGCGTTTGAGGAGGTGAGCAGTGTGGGTGCAGGAGTGTCCGCACTGGGTGCGTTCACGCTCGCACGGCCGTCCTGCGTGGCATCCAGCGTCACAGCTGGATAACGGACGCAGGCGCTGGGGACCTCCATGCAGCTGATCGCTGGCAGTGACCTCCATGCAGCTGATCGCCCCTGAGCTCGTTGCTGAAGCGCAAAGCCAGCTGCTAGCCCAACTCTGCTCCAGCAGGCCCTGCTGGTCCACCATGCTCGCCCATGCACCAAGCGCAAAGCTTATGCAGGCTGTTGCAGGTCGACCATCCTCAGGGCCCTAACTGTGCAGGCACTGATATTGCCGCCCCGCGTGTGCGCCATGCCGCTCCTGCAGGCCGGCTTGACGGATGAGAGCGCGGTGGCCACCACCGGCGCGCGCTTCCTGGACACGGTGTTGGGCCTGGGCGGCAGCGTCCCCCCCGCGGAGGTCTTCAAGCTTTTCCGCGGCAGGGAGCCGTCCACACAGGTGAGCGCTCCGCCCGCCCCCCGGCCAGCCCCGAGCATGTGCTGGGAATTGCGCAACGCATGGATCGACGCTTCCAGTGTTGGCTGAAACAGGGTGTGCGCGAATGCGGTGTGGGCGTGTGAGGGAGGCGGTAACGCTGTGGTGGTGTGGATGCCCGCATGCCGCCCCCTGCAACGGGGTTCCAGCATTCCGGTGCTTATGTTGGTCAGTTGTTTAAGCCGTGTACATCTGCTTGCTCTTTTCCCTGTCTGCAGGCGCTTCTGAAGCACAACGACCTAGTGGCGGCGGCTTAAACCACCAGCTTGCCTGCACGAATAACCCCGCCCTGCAGCATAGCTGCCGTACGTTCAGGGCGTACTCGTGTATTATACCTTGTGTATACTCCTAAGGATGCGCACGCGGAATGCACGTGTGGCTTGCAATCAGCACGTTTGCATCCATCAGTCGAAGAACCACATGCACGTTTCATTTATTGATGTGGGGCTTCCCTGTGGTGGCGAGAGCACAACGAGCCCGGGAAGCGACGGCAGCAGCGAGGCGCGCTGACTGGGCGGGCGGCGGCCTGCTTGCAGGCTTGCACAGGCTGTAGTCAGTGCGAGCGCGTGCGGTACACAGGCAGTTCACATGTGAGCACTGCAAGCAATGCTCACCGTGCAGCGTACGTCACACATGGCTTGATGGTGGGATTTTGCCGCTCCCCCATTTTCCCTGACTCGACCATTGTACTGTCATCACTTGCTGTGTGCGGCCATGGGTGCGTTTTGGATTGTGCAACGCACACCCGATGTACACAAGGCTTATCACCTGCCAACTGGAGTAACCTGTACACACCCTGTGCCGCGTGACTGGTCGGCTGCCTGCCATGTGTTGGCAATTCCATACGGGGGAGGGGGAGTGTACAGTAACAATGGACAGAAGCGGGTGAGCAGCAATTGCATGGTGGGGCACAGGCGCTCAGAGGACATGACTGCTGCATACCTCAGATCTGCCTGCGATTACATGCCATGCGTGAGCCACCGCCGCGACAAACGATGCATTGTTACCCAGCCTTGCTCATCATCAAGCATGTGAAACGACCAGGGTGCAAGCACATGAACCAAGCCCGCACTGTGGTTGTTGAATGTGTAATGCGACTAAGCGAGGCTGCCAAGCTCCAAACGGTGACGAGCACCACGCACTAGACTGGCCACAATGCACGAGCAAGGCAGTGCCAATGCTTGCGCTGATAACAGCTGGCTGTTTGCAGGGCAGGGCGCGGGCGCAGGAATCACATGCAAGCATTGTACCCACCAGAGGCAGGCTTGTAACAGGGTCAGGTCGTGCACTCTGCTCGTCCATTTCGCTGGCGTACACACATACACGTATCATCGCACACACAAACCGCACAGGGATCGCTCCACTCTCTTGACTCTCGAGTCGCGCCCGGCATTGAAAAGGAAACGTCCCAGAACGTACGCATACAGAGCGTGGACAGCATGCATCACTCAGTTGTGTCTGTACAGTGTACATCTTACTATCAAAGCAGACCTGCGTCTATTTACACATATCATGCGGCAGGCACCGAGCGCACATAGTAGCGGGGCGGGGCCCTGGCAAGGGTGATCCCGGCGTCCAACAGCTGTGCGCACAGGACACGCGTGCGCCGTGTCAACAAGTCGTCAGTGCCGCAGTTGCACTGAGATACACCACAGCGGCACGCACTAGCAGCCCAGTAGCCGGCTATCAGTTGAGTCCAGCATCACGTCAGGTTGAGGCAGAATGCATCTCCACCAAGGCATGCATCCATCGCATGAAATCTGCAGGCGCAATTCGACATGCCGCCGACGAAAGTAGGCAGTTCCTTCACCAGCCAGTTGTGCAGTTGGGTCAGCGTCTGGCACCCTGATGTGCAGCTGTCCGGTGCGCTGGTGGCATGGAGTGCCATGCTAGAGCATCCACTAGGGCAGCATCCACATGCGCCCCCCCTCAGAGGGGCGACGAGACCCCCGTGGTGGGGTCGAGCCACGTGATGGTGCTCTTGATGAGATCGTAGCTCATGAACTGGATGGGCGCGCCGATCATGGTCTTGGCGAAGTTGACGGTACAGCCGCGGTACAGCGCCGTCACGCCTTCGTACCGCACGATCTTGATCAGGCAGTCCAGTGCGCCGCGGTATGCCGGGGACTGGCCCTCGCCGCCCGCCACCTGCACGCGCCGGCGCACGGTGTCGATGGGGTACAGCAACGTCTGTGCGCTGACGGCCGCGCCCGCGCCGGCGAACATCTTGAGGAACGGGTACCACAGCTGCGTCTGCGAGTGGCGGTCCGTCGGCAGGCGTTGCTGCGGAGCAGGAAAGCCCGGGGCACGCGAACAGCGCACCATACAGGAATTCAGTGGGTGGAGTGGTGGGGTGGTGGAGTGAGCAAGCACTTGCTTGTGGTTACTGATCAGCTGCATGTCACTGGATGCATCGAGCCATGCCGTATGGCCGCCACCTTGGTCAGATGTGCGCGGCAAGGTGCGGAGCGCTTGCTGGCAGGAGGACTGCCCCACTACCCATGCAGGCGTCATCTTCCACTCACGCACGCAACCCATGATGCACAGCATGTACACATGGCACATGCATGCGCACACGTGCACACATCAAACACACATTCAATCCTACGGACATCCATGCATACGTGCCACATGCGATGGGCAGAGCCTTTCGCCCCTGGTGTCTTCCAAGTTCCAGGGCAGCACATCGCACCTTGAATTCGTCGTACAACGTAAACGACGCCGACAGGTAAGGCGCGACCCCCAGCATGGACACCCACACGCCTCGGTACAGGCCAAACACGCCCTCCCGCTGCGCGGTCTTGATGAGGCAGCTGGCGATGCTGGGGTATATGCGGGTGCCTGGCGGGGAGACGTCTGCTGTTATGCGGGTGCGGGCCACGTCCAGCGGGTAGAACAGCAAGGTCTTGACGACACCTGCAGGTGACGACGGAGGCACGCGCAAGGTTCAGGTCGCGGCTTGTACAAACGAGGGTGTTCACAGAGTGGCTGCTGAAGGCCGCTTACAAAGTGACCAGCACCTGCACCCCTGGGCGTACGCAGTGATTAGTGGCCGCCTGGTAGTTCACTTGCCTGTGGCGGCGCCTGCTGCCATCTTCACCGCGACGCCAGGCGGACTGCCGTCAGCGGGAGAGAACATGATTTTGAACTGGTCATTAACAAGGAACTTAAACCCCACATCTGGTATGAGCCGGACCACGTTTGCGGTATTGCCCCGCCAATAGGCCTGCGCAAGGGGAGATGAGCGTTGTGTGCGATTGAGCGACACGCAAGTACCACTAAGAGGGAAAGCACCCCCAAAACAGTGAAGCGCTCTGGATACTAACAAGCCACCTGGCCTGTTGGCCAACACACCCCGGCTTACCCGCCAGCCCCCCTCCCGTAGTGGGATGCGGTGCCACGCATCGCGCAACCCCTTGTATCGCACGTCGGGCTGCAGCAAGTTTGTGTGCTGCACCTGGAGCAAGATCTGCATGACGTGAAACAAGCAGTTATCACCACAGCCACAGGTGACTCGCTTGTTTGCTGGTTGCAATAAGCACAACGGCACCAATCGCTGAGTAAGCGGAACCTCCACGTCCTAAGCCTAAGCACACACAGGGGCGCATGGCAAAACGAGCTGGTAGGCATCCGTACCTTTACTCTCTCCAAAGGTGCGACCGCTGTCTTTGCAATAGCGCCCGAGCCTCCCGCACACAGGAGCTGCACGCCAAAGGAGCGCAACTGTTCGATCACCAGGTCCCACTGTTGGTCCTCCACCACCGGTGCTGTTGGGTACTTGGCCTCAACCGGCACATGGTGCTGCTTTTTGGGGCTGTTGCTGGTCATCCCTCCTGAGCCTCACAGCGCTACTCCGGGTGTGCAGTCTGGCGGCGCAGCCATCGGGTGGAACTTGATGCGCCTGAAGCAGCGGCGCCCTCGCCCGATGATACACGAGCGGCCACAGGTGGCAGTCACAAGGGCTTGCGTATTCGATGCCCACCTCCTGCCAAGAATGTATGCGGCGTATGAGGTCAGAAGCGGCCACGCAGACGGTCACAGCAGCATACGGCCGATGCCGATGCTGGTCATGCGGCACGCCTGGCGCCCTCACAAGTCTGCATGCGTGGTTACTGCAGGCAAAATGCGGCGCCATGCACAAACCGGCCGTGGTTTCCGGTGATCGGGCGCAGAGGGATGTGCACGTCACGAGTATCACGAGTTGCTTCGCCTGTCCCGCAGTTTTGTCCCCCACCCAGTCACCCTGTGCACCCAACCTGCAGAGGGCAGCGCTGCCTCTGGTGCTGCCTGCAGCCTGAGACATACCCACGCATGCCGCATGTCATGAGAAAGCGCTCCAGCTGTTGCCTGCCAGCCAATGCCTCTGCGCGGCAGGCGTGCTGCATGGCTGGCTGGCTTTGATGATTAGGGGTGCGCAACCTGATGCGAAACCAACGGAGGATGCGCAACCAACACAGGATTATCACTTTTGCGTCTGGTAGCCTTGCAGGCTGTTGGTGGTGAGTTTGGGTGGTTGTGTGCATGATATGATATGCGCAGTGTGTGATGTGTGATGTGTGCCCAAGCAGGCGGTGATGAGGGCAGCGGATAGGCCAGGGGAGTGAGGAGGCGTGCGAGGGATGTAGCGCAACCATGCGGCCTGCCTGCAATGACAAGTGGGCATGGGTGATGATTAGGTCTGACAGGTGTTGCAGGTTTCCATGGATTGCAGTGCATATCTGTGCTGCTCATCCGTGGGGGCCAGTTTTGAGCTGAGTGTTTGCTTGACTCCTGACTTTTACACCCTTGCGGCTGTGCACACAACCGCTTGTGTCCACCTTCTGTGCCCACGCACCCTGCTGCTAGCACACCAACAACCACTGGCAGGTTGCATCACAGCAACGCGTGTTGCATGCATGCATGGGAGGTCACTAGGTCAGTACAGTAAGCCTACGATGCGCATGGCACTGGTGGCGAACCTGGCGTGGCATGCCTTGCCTGTGATGCTATGGGCTTGTGCAGTCATGCTGCTTGTAGCTACCACTTGTGCAACTGCAGGGACTGCAGCCATAATAGCTATTGTTACCGGACATGCACTGTGCAATCAAAGGCTCAGGCCTAGTGTGCTACCCTGTCCTGTCCACCAGCAGAGCTAACTAGGGGGGTGAAGACGCCTTAGGTTAGGTGATTTCACAGCATTAGGCCATGTCGTCTGGAGTCATGCAGGCGTTTTGCGCTGGCGATTTTGACCCGCCGATTTTTGGGTTGTGGTGCCAGGGGCACTGGGAAGCAACGCCACATCGTGTTTTGCGGTTCGTTGCAAAGGTAGATGTAGCTAGCCGGTCAGTCCCAGTTTGCGTATCAAGGGATCCCTGCGACAGGTGCTATGCTCGTGCGTACAGTGCGGGATGGGAGGAATGTTGGATGGAGGGGCCAATCAAGCGGGGTGCGAGCGCTGCCAGGCAGGCACATAACGTTGGGGTGGATACCAAATGCAGGTTGGGGTAGCAAATCAGGCAAGCGTGCAGCAGGTTCAGGAAGGCGGGGGTCTCTGCTTAGGGGCCAAGCACACTGTTCGAAACCATACTTGCTTGGGTGCAGAACTAGCAGAACCAGGACCCCACCTTGGGGGTTCCACAGAGCGTTGAGCAGCAGCAGACGAATGGGTTTGTTTTAGTAGCAGATACAAAGGCAGTTTGAGAGAGGCTTGCTTTCGGGCTGGAATCGTGACGATTTCAGGGAACGAGGGGTCGCCCTGATTGACAGGTCGCCCGAGGTTTTCGCGAGCGGGAAGGGCCAGCAGAGAGATGAAGCTCTGGGCACCCACATAACTTGTGGTGCATATCAGGACAGTATGAGGCAGCAATGACAGCCAGGTTTGTGGCGATTCCAGGATCCCTGGCACGCAATTGCTACATGGGTTGTCGAAGTGCGTGCAAAGCGCTGCCCAACAGCAGCAGAGGCTTACAGCAGTGATACCAGGACGTTTCCAGTCAGCCTTGCCTGCCAGGCTCCTGGCAATGCCGGGCTGCACAGGGAGGCTCTTAGCAGGAGCACAAAGCACTTCGCCGTTTGAGGGCAATTCGCGGGTGGGACGAGCGAATTTGCCCGGGATTGGGGCCCGCATTACCGCGCGTAGGCTGCGCCAATGCGCGCGCCGAAGCGCGGCCTCGGCACATCAGGTTCGCTGCTACGACACCCAGGCGAAGCGGCCGCGAGAGCGCGAGCTCAGGGGCGACCATGGGCGCGAAATTCGGTAGGGCTCCAGGGGGGTGACACAAGTTGATGCCGGTCGATTATCTGTAAAGCGTCTTAAAAACACGTCAAGAAAACATCACAGCACAAGTGATGGGGCAAGCTCGTGTGCAAGCACACAGCTGCTCTCTGCATGCACGGCGTGCAGTGCCACTCCAACAAACCACACTAAGCTAGGCGGTACAAGCGCACGTGTCCAAACGCATGATGCCCCATCATCAGGCATTTGCCACCCCTGCAGCAACAGGGGGCTTGGTGATGTGCCTGTCATACACCGCCAGCGCCTCCTCCTCGCTGTACACCTTGCCCTCCACGCTGATGGCAGCATGCATCTCCGCCGCCACGCCCGCCCAGTCCTTGAACGCGCGGCCCTCCTGCGCTGCCGCCGCGGCAACGGCATAGAACTTCTGCGTGAACGCCCCCACGCCCGCGCCGGCTTGCGCAGTGCTTGCCTCCGCCAGCGTCA
>BDDA01001514.1:7931-18300 GCA_001662385.1 Chlamydomonas asymmetrica | reverse complement strand
GCGGTTCACGCAGCAGTGGCCTGGTGATGGGCCCGGCGGAAAACATTAAGGGGGGGAGGGGGAGGGGGGAAGGGGGGTAGAGACGGTGAACACAAAGGGAAGGAATTATTAGGTAAGGCAAAGGATACAACAGCATACCACGAGAAGTAATTACATAAATAATACACCGTGTTGCACGGGCCCTTTGGAGGAAGCCTGCCGTCCCTGTGGTACAAACGCGTGGCGGCCACTTGGGTGTTGCGGCCACTTGAGGCAACGGCATACCATGGGAGGGGCGATGGTTAGGGACAAATAAAGAGGCGGATGATGCAGGTGGCAAAGGCAATTGCATGCGCAAACGAGGCAATTGACGGGCGAGGAAGGGAGGCTGGGGGGCAAGGGAGGGTTTGGGGCCTGTGCAGGTGCAGGGCATGCCGTCCAACGAGACCCGCCGTGTAATGCTGATGGCTTGCAGTTATTGCATGCGCGCACAGGCTAATGTTCCAGACAGGCCGTCTCCTGGCAAGCGGGTTCAGTGTCAACGCCCCAGCACGTGCTGAGCCCAACATGTCAAGCAGCTCCAACCACGCTACCAATAGACTGCACTGCCAGGAGTGCGGGACGGGCAGGGTCAGGGCCGAACGGCTGACATCACCACACACACGTGCCAGTCCATGTTGGCACTCAAGCCTCTGCCTGCTAGATGGCTGGACAAGCGGTGGCGGTCGACGGAGTGGGTGCGCATGTGGCACATGGCAGGGTGTCACAACTGTACATTGTTCCAGGGTGCTACAAGTGCCTGCGCTGACGCACTGTGCTGGCACGCTGTGAGGCAGCAGCATCCCCACGTGTGGGTTGTCAGGCACAGCGCCTTGCAGCTGCCCTCGCCGCTTCTTCGTTCAATCTGGCGAGTGTTGCTTGGCGGCGCTGTCTGACGGGCCTGTCAGAGACAGCTTGACACTTGCTGCAAGCATCCTGGCTAGGCTAGGCTTCTGTTCTGTGCAGCTCCTGAACTTGTCGAACTGTAGACACGAATGCAGCAGGGGTTGCCAAGGCCACTGTCAGCAACCCCACACGCCCATGTCGGCAGGCAAGTGTGAGCACAGCAAACAGCGCAGCGGCGGCGTGCACTGACATCATCAGGGTAGCTTCCATCAGCTCACCAAGTGCATGCAGACTTTGTCAGCGTCTTGACCTCGTTCCACAGCAGCATCGTAGCACTTGTCAAAAGCCTGCAGGCATATACGTACCAAGCAACACACGTGTGTGCGACACCCAAGCACGACCCTTAGGATGGAGCTCAGAGAGTTCCAGCAGCTACCAGCAGCTCAAACCTGGAACTCCTGCTTGCATATCTCCTCCAGCAGTAGCTTGCACCAGGGGCAGTCCCCGTCGGACTTGCCCTTTGGCGCCTCAGGAGGGCCCGCGCTCATCGATTGACACAGCAGAGAGGCTTTCACACGAGTATGGTGTGACCATACGGGTCAGGCCCTGAAGTAGTACGACAGCAACATGGATAGAGTGTAAGGCCTACAAGTGAGCGGCCGCTGTATCAACACGAGCAACTGCAAATGTCGCAGGTGCAGGGCTCATCAACACCTGCAAGCCATGAGCTAGCCTTGTTAAGACACTGAGTGTCAACTTGTTGCATGTCAAGTAGTGGTTGAGAGGTGATGAATATCAAGCAGCGCACGTAGCAGTTGGCTCAAACATCAACCGCCTTGCAGATGTACACTACACGCATCTGCCCTGGATACCAAAGGGAGCGGCACACCATCCCGCGGGCATGCCGCGAAGTGAAGAGCTCAGCGCATGCAGTTGATAGTGTTGGCGGGCCCATGGCTTCGCCAGCTTGCACTCCGCATGTATAGAGCGCGTGTGCAGAGCTCACGCCCGCCTGCCTGGCGGATGCAGGGCCGGGCAGTACAAAGCGACACATAAAGCGCTGGCGGGTCCACCACCTTGGCCAGGTTGCAGGCGTCATCTGAGTAGGCCAGCATGCAGCAGACATGGTGGCCGGCAAGGGGCCGGGTGTGGCGGCAAGCAGCGGAAACGGGGACAATGGAAAGCGGCGTAGCAAGGACGAGGGGGCGAGGGGGCATGCATGAAGGCGGCAGAGGGGGCCGCCCCGTGCAAGGAGTGGGAGAGGGGGGACGGGGGACTGGAGGAAACCCCCATGCAGAGGAGCGTTTAGACCATTGGTGATGAGGTGCCGTCAACACTCACCGGTGCACAACCAGGAGGCCGGGATGCACCACAGCAGGAGAGAGGCCCTGCATGAGTGACGCCAGGGACATGTGCATGCCACGAGGCATGCATGGGCAAGCGAGGCGGGGACGACACTAAGACAACCCACACCGCCCGGGCGGGATGCACCGCATGTTGCTTTGGGCCAGCACCCTGTCCCCGCCCCTGCCAGGAGTCGTGCACGCAAAAGCTCATACGGGAATGAGGCAAGCACGCAAGGGTGTGTCCGTCTTTGCCAGCGGGCCAAACTGGCTGGTAGGAGGAGGCAAGGGAGAGGACAGGGGGGCCCACGCACAGCATGTTCAAGAACGAAGGGAGCCACACTTTCTGCGACATGCGCTTGAATAGGCGCAATATCACACTCCTGCACGGGACACCTGCACTGGCAGCGTACTTCCCAAATCCAACCACAAGGTGAAGAGCTTCAATCCGCACCTGCAGAAAGCGGTGTGTCCGGTGTTCGGCAGCAAGAGCTTGAACTCCTTACCAGGCAGAAGGAGGGCAACCCCAAGGTAGCATGCGCTGCCCACCTGGCAATCATACGCAAGCTAAGGCCCGGCAGCACGCATCCTGCATGCAAATCTGAGTTGGGCTGTGGCACAACATCACTGATGTGCACGGCAAAGCAGGCATGATCCACAGCGCTGTCCGCCGCTGAGGATATGGTAGGCAGTCAGGGTCACTGCATTGCCCGCTGTCGCCACCGCGGTGGCGCCTGCAGGGCCCACGTGGACGTCTGCGCGGTCGAATGCAGTGCTCGTATACTGGGATGTCATGCGTGTTGGCTGGTGTGCGCATTGCGCAGGATCGTGATCCAATGCGAACCATGCACGACTGTCGGCGATGACCCTACATCTCAAGATGAAAATCTTTCTTCCCACGCTCGCCGCGCCACACAACGGGATATGACAAAACGATCTCCACGCGTTTGGTTCAAACAGGGAAATACGGAAAATGGGCGTCGCAAACCTATCCTTCTGTGATAAGCAGTGAACCGCTACAAACATACGAGGAAGGCAAATTCATGACAGTGATATGGAAGCTTGGAGACTGCGTCGGTCCAGCTAGCTTCTCCGTATAGCGCTGGTGGGTGATGGCGTCGTCAAGCTATCGCTCCGCTCTTGCCAGGTTGCCACCGGACTGCGAGCCTGGGCCCGCAAAATGGCGAACAGAGGAAGCCCAAGGACATAGACAAAGAGCCTGGCAGCAACATAAACCCTGGGTACGTCGATGACGGCGTAACGACTGACGCAGCTGTTTTTGTACTCTTTGCTCGTTTGCAGTGGGTGTACGTTCCACTCTGCCTCGTTGTGAAACATGTGCAGTCAGATGCGCTGCTGGCACCACTGGGGATGGCTTTGACTTTTGGGCTTTTGTCAGCGTACCTCTCTTGGAAGGTGAGGCTCGATAGACAGCCGCGGTCGTCGCCCACACCCAGCAGACGGATACGCCTGCGCCTGTTTTGTTAATGTTTCTGTTGGCTGTCGAGCAACCCGCTGCTGGTCTGCCCTGCCCTGCTACTCAATCTTTCATACCAGCTGTCTCCATGTGCACCAACCCTGTTGGTTTGGCGCAGGTACACACAATCGGCGATGCATACACGCGCACACACCAAGACCTGGAAGCGGCGTGGGCCTCGCTGAACGCGACCCAAACGAGGGTAAGGCGCAGGACTGCTGTAGGCTTCAACACGGGCAACAAGTTGCTTAGCTGTGCTGCTCACCCACCTGTGTTCGAGCAACGCTCGGCACGCGCTCCGGCAACCCACTGGGCACAGCCACCGACAGCTTATGGTCCACAGCATTTGCATACACAGCTTGAACGAACGATGACGCATGTACCTACCCGAGCTCAGCTGCTCTGCTGTGCAGCTGACACGACACTCACTGCTGCACTCCCAGCCCTGCTCTCCTCTCACTGCTCCCCCCATCCCCCCAACGCACACACGCAACACACGCAACACACACACGCACAGTGTGTGGCGTCATAGCGCAACTGCTGAGCCGCTGTCTTACCCTGCACTGGTGCAGGTCCAGGCGTGCCGTGACGAGCTGAAAGAGGCGAGGGCGGCTGCCGCAACGTTGGCCTCAGCCTCTCGCGTGGCGCCCCGTAACGGCGCCGCCGCTGCTGGCTCTGGCGGAGCTGCAGGGGGGGGCGCAGGCGCAGCGTCCGAAGCGCATTTGCAGCAGCTGCATGAGCAGCAATCACAGGTGAGCATACCGCTGTGCGCTGGCCCGATGCGGAGCAGTGTGTCAGGCGGTGGCAACCTGCAGTGTTGCGATGTTCATGGAAGCGCAAGTGCAGGTGACACACTATGGTAGTGCCGTACGTAACGGGAGGCGATGCAGCGGCAGGGGTCATCTGAGAAGGACCCGTCTGTGACCACAGAACACTGCTGTAGGGCCTTAGGGGTCAGGGGGTGGGCGTTTAGATCCGGTGAAGGACGTGTCTGCGACAGCGGAACAACGCTGACTGAACCAAGTTTGCCAGAGTGCGATGATCGGGGAAATTGGGTGCTCCTGATGGGCCGCTCTGTCGTGCTGATGTGTATTGATGAGTGGCAGTGGTGAATGAGTGCAGAGTAGGGGGGCCACGGGCACCCCAGGGGGGCCAGCCGACCCTGGCTTGGCCTGCGCTGCTGCCAGCTGCGCGCAAAGCCCTCATGCCGCCATGCCAGGCGCTGCACACCGCGCTCTGCCTTGAGCAGCACATAGTTGCTCCCCAGCTGTGCTGGTGCATACGGTATGTGAATCCGTGTGCCCTGCAAGACACTCAGGCTGCATGGAGCATACCTCAGGGGCCACCGCTACCACTGCTAGCACCACCACTGCTGCTGATGATAATGTGGTGCATGGTGTGCAATTGTGCCTGGTATTGGCGGGCTGGCCTCCAACAGGTCGCTAAACTCAAAGCAGAGCTCACAAGCACGCAGGTGAGCCACCAAAGTATACATAAAATGCTTGTGGTCTTGTCTCGTTTATGATATTGACAGCAAGGCTGTTGCCATGGTCGAAAGGCGCTGCGCTGCATCGTAGTTATGATGCCCAGCACACGTCGTGATCGGTGTGTTTGCACGTGTTGGATGGTACTGTATGCGCAGGATGCACTGGCGTCAGTCCGGGCCGCGCTGGTTGCGTCACAGAGCGCCCGGCAACAACTGCAGCAGCAGCAACAACAACAAGCGCAGCAAACACAACAACAACAGCAGCAGAGACAGCAGAGACCGCAGCAGCAGCAGAACAGCAAAAAGGCGTCTGCAGACGACCCTGCCAGTGCAAGCAGCGTACAAGCGCGTGCTGGAAACAGCAGCGGTCACGACGGACGCGCCACCGCAGCGGCGCCTGCCCCCGTCAACGCCAGCAGCGACAGCGGCGGCCAGACGGGGCCGTACGGCCATGACTACGAGGACCTCAAGCAGCTGCAGGACGAGCAGCACGCGCGGCACGAGGCCGATATGGCGCGCCGCGGCCGCCTGCCGGGGGGCGGCGTGCCCGCAGCGCCGGGGCGGCCGGTAGCGGAGGACCCGCTGCTGTACATTGCCAATATGGCGCTAGAGTCTGCAAATGAAGCGGCCGTAGCAGACGCAGACGCAGCGGAAACATGACACACAAGTACTTGACAGAACGATGCATGTGCATTGTGTGTGGGCCGGGTGGCGGCATGACTGCATGAGCCACAACTTACCAGTGCTCTGAGCCTCTGAGCGAGGGCAGTGCCTGAGGAAGGGCAGGACGGGGTGTCGGCGGTCCTCTGCGGCTGCCCCAACGAGGAGAGGCCGTCAACAACAGCGCATGAGCGACCAACGCATATAGGCATGTGCATCGCATTGCTGCATAAGAGAGTTGCATCGGTTTGCGTTCCCTTTGTTTGCATTATGCGAAGCACGGTATGCATCCTGTCATCTGTATTGGGCAGCACTTGCTGCTGGGATCCCAGCGGTATCAGCACCACAGGGGTTCTGGAACACGGTCTTGCTACATCTACATGCTGAACGTATTGCAGCCCCTGCTGCCACATTCCGTTGCCAAGGCACATTCTTTAACTTCTTGTTCTGCCGCTGCTCATCATCCCGCCAACCACGCATCAATGCGTGAGCGGCAGTTCCAGGCAGGCCTTACGCATCACAGCGCTTGGCAAGCGGGATACGAGAACGCAGGGTTCAGGAGCTGGAGTATCATGCTTATTCATGGCAGATCTTAGATCTACAACAAACAGCTCGTATGCATCATACAATTCACATCCTACTTGCCGGGTTATCCCTCCTGGCTTTCCCTCGCCCCCTGTATTGCAGTTTGCCTGCAGCGGCGATGTTTGGCTGCAGGTACCAGCACAAATCTGTTTGCTGCAAATGGAGTAAGAGGCTGTTTGGTCACGTTGCAGGAATGTTTTAATTCATCTCAGGCCAGCCTGGACTCTTGAGGTATTACCTCCAAGCAACTAGCCGTCAAGGCGCAAGGCTCCCCATCGGACAACGCATCCGCGTCCGTGGGTATGAGCGAGCGTGCATGATTACACAGACGGGAATGATCGACTCGAACAGCCTGGCAGTGCATCGGCAGGAACTTCACATGCACGTGTATGGGTGTATGCGTACGTATAGCGGTATACCCGGTAGCTGCACAAAGGGCACAACAGGTTGACCGCCGAGTGCGTAAATGCATGTTGATTGGTGGCAGGTGAGTGTTTCCGTCACATGCATGCTTTGCGGATGGCACGCGGTGTGGGCGGGGGGGGTGTTGTTGCTGAGCGTACTTGCAAAATGTCATTCCTGTGTTGGTGTTTCCGTCAACGCGCGTGGTTGCAGCGCTGGCACTGGACTGGCTAAGTGTATGATCACATTGTAGTGCTTATCAGCCTGATCAGTCAACAGGGCTCAACAGGCTCTTGAGCGCAAGTCAACATCGCAGGCTACCACCGGCATGTCATGCCGCAGTGTAGTATATGCATGCCTGTGTGGCTGAGGCGCAAATGCTTAACAGTCAACACACGCACATATGCCCAATCGTAGCTGGGTCTGCTCCCACTAGGCAAGGCCAGGTGGTTAGCGGATGGAGTTAGCTTGGCAGCGTGCACTGTGCAGTGTGAGCGATGCGTGCCCACTCGTCCAAGCAGGCTATGATCAACGCAGCGGTGGGTGGTGTAGGGGGGAACTGCGGGTTGTTTTGAGATCATGAAGCATGACGTGGCGGGGAGGGGGGAGCGTGTTCGGGTGGCGGGCAGATGCGGTGCGGTGGTCGTGAAGCACACATGATCACACTTCCAACGACAGGCAGGGCGCAAACGTGCATGTCAAATCAACATTCAACAAGTCTGTCGCCACAGGTAAGTGAGTGAGAGCACAGCGGTGCCTGCGTGAGTGCTTGGGGGTTGAGAGCAACATAGCAGCGAGTACCCAGAAGGAGCATGGATGGATCTGATCAGCAAGGCAGGCTGCCGGTCAGGGTGGCAGAAGCTAGGTGCGGAGTGAGTGCACCACCGAGTGTATAGCGCACTGGGCGCATCATTGGGCAGGTGGAGAGGTTGGGGCGGGCGCGCCAACAGATGCAGCGGCGGCCGCCGCGGCGGCCCTGGCTGCAGCAGCAGCCGCGGCGGCTGCACGCGCGGCCGCCGCCGCCACACGCGCCGCCTTGCAGTACGGCATGTGTTGCGGCCAGTGCGCGCGCTGGCAGGCGGGCCCGCAGTACGCCACCGCACGGCAGGCCGCGCAGCGCCGGAGGCCACTGCCGCTGGCGCTGCCGCCGCGCACGCTGCTGCCGCCGCCGCCGGATGACACCGTGGCGTTCTCCTCTTCCTCCTGCAGCCCCGCAGGCACACCTGCTGGCACTCCCCCTAGTGCTGGTGGTGTTGGTGTTGGTGCTGCTGCTGGTGAGGTTGAGGCTGCTGCCCTCACGTCCCCGCTGTCATGATCCCCACCAGCGGCTGCCACGCGCGTTGATAAGGGGCTCGCGCCGCCAGCAACTGTCCCTGGAGCTCCGTTGGCATCGACATTGGCAGCGTCTGGATCTGCCTCCTCTGCCCTTGCTGCTGCGCTGGCGGGCGCGGCCTCAACCGACGCGCTTGCTGGCGCTGCAGCGCCGCAGTTGGCGCAAACGCGTGCGCGGCTGCGGCGGCCCCCCCTGCGGCTACTACTAGTGGCGTAGCCCTGCTCAGACCGCCCCGCACCGTCACCCTCACCCTCACCATTCCGCTGACGTTGATGGCCGTGCGCGTTGTTCCAGGGAAGCCGCTGCCCGCTGCTGCTGGGCACGGCGGAGCTTCCGCCGTCGCTGGCATTGCCGTCGTGCAACGAACCCGGCGCCGCCACGGCAGCAGCAGCAGCAGCAGCGCCGTTGCCATGCAGCATCATTCCAGAGGGCTCGTCGCCCACAAGGCCGTTGAGGGCTTGGCGCTGCGGCCCGTCGATGGAGCGCTCGAATTCCCCGTCGTCGTCGCCGCTAGCACGCTGGTCAGCGTTATCAGCCGGAGGACCTTCGCGGTCGTCGGCGCGCCCCCCAACCGCCTCCTCACGCCCATCCCCGTCGTCGTTATGAGCATCCGGTGCATACAAGCCCTCCTCCTCCTCCTCTTCCTCCTCCCCGTCCTCTTCTTCCCCGCTGGTGCTAGTGTACTGGGATGCGTTGTCGTCGCTCTCATCCTCATCCTCCCCCCCGCTCTCACCCTCATCTTCATCCGCGCTGCTCTGATCGTCACTGTTGGCGCTGCTGCGCATGTGCGCGTGCGCGCGCGCGACCGCCGCGGCCGTGCGGTCGCTGGTGCGCTGCTGCCGGCGCGCGGTGCGCGCAGCGGAGAAGCACAGCAGGCGGCGGAGGCCCATCAGCGCATCGTCGTCATCATCGCCATGGGCCGCCTCAGCAACGGCGCTGCTGTCACCCAGCGGCTGCTGCTGCTGCTGCTGCTGCTGGGCAATTGAGGTGCCCTCTCCAGCAGCGCCACCACCAGGCAAGCCAGGTGCCAGCCCTGCGTCGTTCTCTGCTGCTGCTGCTGCTGCTGCTGCTGCTGCTCTGGCTGTCCGTTTCGCAGGGGTCCTGCCTGTGCTGCCACCGTCGCCGCCGCCAGCTCCTCCTGCTGCTGCTGCTGCTTGCGAGCGGAAGCCATCCTGCAGCTGCCGCGCTGACATCTGCACCGCGTGGAAGTGCCGCGAGGCGGTGCGCGGGTTGACCTGCGCGGCGCACCAATGCCAGCAGCACCAGCAGCAGCGCAGCAAGCACGAGAGTTGGGCACAGACACTACGTACCATCACAGGCCACGGCCTCATGCCCCCATCGTCGCAACAACCCCATCCAGCAAATTTCCAACGGAACGTACAGAAATCGGGTGTGACACCTCAACAGCTGGTTGCATGGCGGGACGGGCATGAGGCATTAAACGCGCCATGCGAGGCGGGTCAACGCTAGAAAATAAAAACCCCAACCTACAAACACGCGAAATGACTGTAAACCCATGCTTATGCACGCCGCAGGGCGCTTGCCACTACTGCCACTACCATCGCTGCCACTGCCACTGCCTGGCGAACCCCCGCCCGCTCCCACCTCGTCCGCCGCCGTCTCCACATACTCCAGCTCCACCACCCCTAGCGGCCCGCGCGTGTTGCCGCTGAGGGACGCGCCCCGGCACACCACCAGAGACACGCCCTCCAGCGCGCAAGACAGGCGCGTCAAGCCGCCGCCGCCATTGTTACCGCTGCTGCTGCTGCTGCCCTGCGAGCCGCCGCCGGCGGCCGCCTCGTGCGCGGCCAGCATGTTGCGGCTCTTGACGATGGAGATGGCAAAGCCTCGGTTGTTCTGCGCCATCGGAGCATGCATGGAACACAGCGTGTGTGTGTGCGCATGCGGCATGAAGTGGCAGCTGCGGCGGCAGAGGCCGTTACTGCCATGAATTGTCGAGGACTGCTGTTGTTTCAGGCATTCAGCGGCAGTGATTTACGGTATCTAACGGTGGCATGAGACGATTCCCCCTTGCAGGGAAGGGGAAGGACTCCAGGAGGGACTCCTGATCCCAATCATGACCGTAGGTGCATAGTGGCCTGCAGCCAGGCATAGCTCGCCTCCCACGCTCTTTTACCTGCCAGGGAAGCGTGCTCAGCCCAATGAGTCTCACTTAACACGCACCAGGCGCAGGCGCTGAGGTACAGGGGTACCACGCT
>BDDA01001513.1:0-11282 GCA_001662385.1 Chlamydomonas asymmetrica | reverse complement strand
GCACCCCTCTCGCCTCAGATGCAGTCCCTGCTAATGGCTGGGTTCGATCCTGTCATGTCCCTCCTTATCTCCTGCCCCGATGCCCATACCCTCGCATCCCCCACCCGCCTGGCGCTTGCATCCCCACCCCCACCTGCACCCACACATGCCTTCCGGAGCCCGGCACCTCACCCAACGCCCCGACCCCCAACCCGCATGCCTCACATGTTTGAGCACTGCGTTGACCTCCTCAGCGACTTGACTCAGCAGTCCCACCTGCTCACACGCGGGAACCCACGGCACAAATCAGCGCCTCAACAGCGCACCTGCACCAAAGAGCATGATGCCTGCTGCAAAATGAACATCGCAGGGCTGTGCCAGTCAGAGCCGGGCTGTGCAACGGAGCTTGGCAGCACCACATGCAGGCTCCCTGCTTGCAACCGATGCACGCTACGACCCGGAGGAAAGACGCATACACGTCGTTCCGGATGTATGTGGCGCCCGGTGCTGCTGGCTTGCCAGCGCACTGCACCATCCCCATGGCAGTATTCTGTCCCACGCACCGGCAGGCGCTCTGCAGAAAGCACGTACACGCCAATCGCGAGCGAGCCCACTGCCGCCACACCAACACCGCCGGTGCTGCCGCCTGTGGCCCCTCCTGCCTGCCAGGGTAGCACGGGCGGCGACAGCAGCCCGCCTTGAGCAGGGCTGCCGCCGACGCTGCCGCCGGCGCTGAGGGGCAGCCGCTGCCCCCCAGGCAGCTGAACTACGGGCTTGCTGCCACTGGCTTGCGATGGGTCCGCCTGGTGTGGAGAAGTTTGAAGGGTCGGCGGAGACTGTGCCGGCCCGACTGATGCTGATGCTCCCTGGAGTGCCGGACCGCTGCCCGTGCCCGTGCCAGGCACTGGCGTTGCAGCGTCGTTTGAATTCGATTGGGCGTGGCTGCGGCCGGCAGCGACGGCGGACGCGCTCAGAGAGGCGGCCGGCGGGAGCGCCGCAGCGCACAGCACCAGGCATGACGGCGACGCCTGCTGCAGCTTGGAGATGATCGTCACGTCGCGGCATGGGCGGGTCAGGTCCTGCGTGTGGTGGGGGCGAGAGCGGCGTTGGTTGTTGGACAAAGCGGGTGCGTCCGATGCAAGTGTGTGTGCCAGGTTGTCTTGCAGCCGATCGTACAGTGACGATTACATACCGCTGTCCAAGCAAGCATGCTGCCACACCAGCACTCCCGAGCACGTCAGAGCTACTATGGGGGTTACCACGGACTGCTATCGACCTTACCTGGATGTATTCTTGCCAGTTTCCGATAACCGCGGGCTGGTTTGATTCGAGGGGGACCCAGTAAACAAGGGCAAACAAAGCATGACGTACGGGTGTCAGGGGGCAGGAGACGTTGGGCACATTACACACATGGAACTAAACCTGCAGCGCTGTCCTGCCACCATGACAATTCATGCTCGTATTAGCCCACACTTGTTGCCCTTGCGTTCTGCAGGAGAGTGTACAGGGCTGTGTGGGTAGTGTGGATATGCTGGGGTGTGCTGCACAGCAACGTGTGCTGCACACATGCCGCACGCCATATTTCATACACCGAGTTTGTGACTTGGGCACCTACCTCAAAACCATTCGAGCCGATGACTTGCTGCAGGAGGGTGTGCTTGACGTGGAAGCAGTGCAGCTGTTCACGCTCGCCGCCTGGTGGTGGTGCGGGTGTTGTTGAACACACAGAGCCGATGCTGCTGTTCTGACCCAGAGTGTACAGCCCTGTAGCGCTCAGCGCGTGCGGCGGCTTGAGCACGAGCCTGCATGCAGGTGATGGAGCACACACACCATTACTCCCCACTCCACACTCCACACGTGCACCCCTATACACACAATGACCCCCCCCCGGGGCCCCCTACACACACACAATTGTACATCTTACCAATTTAGCACAACATATGAGTTTCATCCAGGTGAACATCTACTCCCAATGTACACAGTGACCGGTCGGACTTTCGCGTTGCGGTGCAGTGTCAGACAGCAACGCCTTGCCTGGACAGCCGCTGCTCACTGCGGGTCAGCTGGGCGGCGCGTCCGGCGAGGCTCTGCGTGGCACCCGCCACTTTGCTTTTAGCGCGTGCACTGCAGGACTCCTTGGTCTGTGAGGTGTCGCTGGCAAGGAGCAGCTGCAAATTGTCCGCGTGAGCGCCGCCAGCGGTTGGCGAGTCCACCATGACCGCCATTCCGGAGCCGGGCAGCATCGCCACACGTGAGACGAATTCGGAGTGGGAAGTCCGAGCTGCAACACACTCGATGCCCTGACCAAGCCCGCGTCCGAGTTGCTGCAGAGAGTCGCTGGAGTTCAAAAGCTGTTGGTGCAACACGAGGGCGAGGGCGAAAGAAAAAACGTGCACAACAAGGGCATTAGCATATTCTGGCTCTCGAAAAGCTGCAAGGTGGCCCGTGCTCTCTCAAGGGCATCAGGGCGGGGCCCCACCTCCCAGATGCAGATTAACAGATACATAAATAATAACCGTCGCCAGATTGCTTGTTGAAGAGACCTGAACCCCCTGTATCATGTGGTGTGACCTGCTGGCAGCACTCGACGTCCTGTGCATGCACACGCTCGACCGCCCGTGCCGTACACTCATTGCCTTGCACCGGCCGTGCCGCCATACACTCACCGCCAAACTGGAGCACAATACCGAAGCAAGCGTATCTTCAACACCAAACACCGACCAGCTGAACGAGCCTGCAAGCACCTGCGTTTGATGGGCAGCACAATGCAGCCGCAACCTCAGGTGCCACATGCAAGCGAAAGACCGAAACCACAGGTTTGATGCAGGCCATAGACGTGGACGTTGAAGTTCACTGGTTCATGGTGTTGTTTGGTAAGTTGAACGGGTTGTATGCCCCCTGGCGGGGCTGCAGAGGTGGCCAACTCGACTCACCTGCAAAACAACAGGGTCCAACAATTCCAGCCCAGCTTCCGTTGCAAGGGTTGAGTCCGCCTGCCTGCCAGACTGCTGAGCGGGCCTTTGCAGATGCACAGGAGGTGCTGCTGCAACAAGAACACCCTGGACGCGGCCCTTGTGTGTCAACGGAACGGCAGCAAAGCGCGACATGCCTTGAACCTCGTGGAGCTGTCGCCAGTCCAGCGGCAGATGCTCAGCTGTGCACGCCGTCGCACTGGCACACGCAGCTCCAACACTCCTAAGCACAGGCTCCTGCAACAAGGTTGCAAAGTCGTACGAGTCGGCTTTCAAATCCCATGACGCAGTATGACGCATTATGCGTCAGCCAAACAACTCAACTCTTTGAGAGCACCGGAGCCACAACCCAGCAACGTGGTGTTCCCACGCTTGGACTTGAACCTGGGCACACCTGCAGCGCTAGAGCAAGCTGCACCGACGTTGACTTTTCTGCAACACGGGGCTCGTCCATTCGTTTCTGCTCGTCAATGCTGTTGAGCTTAATGATAGGCTCAGGCGGGTACTTGGAAGCCCGTACGGCTCCATCGGCAACTGCAGTGTGCTGCTTGGCACCAGGCGCCACCTGGTATGCCGCGTCCAGGGTAGCGTTGGGTTCAGGGATGCTCTGGGGTGCAGTCACCGGCGCTGCAGTGAGGGGATACCCAGGAGGATACCAATCGGGCGCTGCCTCCCCGGCTCGAAGCAACACCACCGCCTCCCCAGTGCCTTCGATCAAACCGACGACTAGCGCCACACCGAGCCGTAGTCGCAATACAGTGAGCGCCAGGCTGCTGCTGAGCTTTTCGACATAGGTCCCCGTTGTGCAGGCGAGTGCGTGCTGCAGTGAAATGACTTGGTTCTGCTGCGCCTGCAAACCACCTCCCAGCACGCGGAACTGGTGATACCAAAACTGCAACCATGTCTGTAGCTCCTTGATCAACGCAGGCACGTGAACGCGAAGGTGTGCACGGGTGAACTGGGCATATACTTTGCCAGAACGAGAAGCACTGCATACATAAGACACGAGCTGAAGAGAACCGCCAGTCTGGTACTACCAGTGCGTAGTCCAAAACAACCATCTGGACCGCCAAGCCTCGCCCCTGCACACCTGAAAGCCGCGATTGCTGCTATCTTGCTTGGTGGAGTGCCCACAGCTGGCATCCTTAACAGGGCAAGGTGCTGACACCAGTTTCTGCGCCGTTGGGGCGCCACCCAGGCACACAAAGCACCTCATTTTTCCAACGCTGCCTCCAGCGGCCGCTTTCTCAGCGCTGCGGTGCCCCAGGTTTCAGCATGGTCAAGAGAAGACTCTCGCAACAAAGCAACAAGGGTCTGCCCTGAAACTGTGTCCGTGTCGCCAAACCAGGACGAAGCCAGCGGAAATAGCACATAAAATGTCTTGATGAGTTGATAGTTGAAACCAAACATTCAGAGTGTGCTAGGTTCAAACTGTTTGGGTTACCTGTGATGCTGGCGCTTAGCACATATCCAGCTTAGTCTGTGTCTTGCATTAATGCGACCAACGGGTGGCGCTGACATGGTCATGCCTCAGGTCTTACCGAAGGCTCCACTTCGGATGCCAGACGCGCAGTCAGTCAGATGACCATCAGGAGCATACATTGCGTAATAACATTGCGTCTGAGCAGGTATGCTGTCAGCTTTGCCTCTCTTGTGTTCATTGTGTTAGTCGTGTACCACAAATACTCGCTCGCTCCATGGGCAATGTGGTTGGGCAACGTTTTTCCACCATAAACGTGTGGCCGTGATGCATCAACATTTCGTGCATGTCTTTGCCCTTGTCCCACAGCCTGAGGCGTTTACGTACGGAACCAGCTGCACGGTAAGCATCAGGTAAGATATGGGCCACAGCACGGCACGCAAACCACCCCTGCAGAACGCCACCCACTCCACTTTCTGGGTAGACTACATGTGACCTGCGCCGTACGCTCCTGCCTGTATGCTAAAGCCACTGCTCAGCAACTGTGCACGTAGTGCACGCACTGCACAAGTGTGTACGTAGTACAAGCAAATTGCAGATATGTTTGCGGAGGTAATTGCACTCCACAAACCCTGTGAATTCAGTGCTTCTGCAGCTCTTGATATTACACATCACTGGGCGGTGTACGTGTGCCGCCCGCCACCTGGCCGCCATGTCCCTTCACCTGGCGTTAGACTGGAACAGTGATTGCAGGGCAACACTTCAGACCCGTCCAGGACTTTGTGATCCCCATACCCCAACCGGTGAATTTCACTGATTTCACAGTAGTTCTCACTTCACAGTAGCATGTCTTTGTGCACACATGGCTCAAGCATGTTGCTTTGTACGTACACTTGGCCATGCAGTATGTACACCCCGGCAGCACTGTATGTTCACGCACCTGTGACACGGCCTCAAGCACCTGCATCACGTTGCACGCGGGCCACTTGCAATTCAAGCTATGCAGGACTGCGTGCGCATGCGTGCCTCTATGTACGTGCCCCTCTCCGTCCAGCCCATCCCAATTTCAACACACACATGGCGGCGGGGTATCAGTGCCACCGGCGCCTGATGGAGGTGCATGGGGTAACACTGCCATACTGCCATACTGTCACACTGCCATACTGCCATACTGCCATACTTGCACCCTTACGGTGCGTGTGGCAACGGAACATCGCACCATCGCTAACTCGACAGTTGAAAACCATGCACCACTGCGCTCCAACGTGCGTGTAGGTACGTGCATGCCAGTAGCACCAGTATTGCTCCCCAGATACCAAGGCACGTGCCAATGTCATGCAGATGCCCTGACCTGGGTTGGCTGCATCCACCTCACCTGGATATGCCCGTCTGACCCGGCTATGCTCACCCGCCTGTATCCACTGGCTGTATGTTAAGGTGCGACGCGCAAGGTGGTCACCCCCACGGATCCACCATTGCCTCCAGTCCTCACACGCAGACATGCCATGCTTCACACGCACGCGTATTTCCGTGGCCGTATCGAATCACGGCATTTCATTGGTCCCTGCATGTTGCGCCGAGTTGCGATGGCAGCCTCCCTCGCGATAACCTTGCCAGCTGCACATACGCTTGTGCATGCGTGTACCGCTGGTATAACCCCCCCTCCCACACGCTTTGCAAGGTGTGCACTGCTGACGTCAGAAAGCAGCTGAGTGGGTCTGAGACCCATGCACCCGGCCATTGGTGGGTCACGAGCGACAGTGAGTGTTGACGACAATATGCCATGATCATAAACAAGTGTTTTTATTTCCTGATGTGGAAGCGTGCATGTGGGCGCCCCCTGATCCGTCCGCCACAGCTGCGGACACTGGACAAGCCCCGGGATTGACGGTCCCTAAGGGCACTATTCTCGAATGCACAATTGTGCATGGCGGGGTAGTAGGCGACACTGCGGCGGTGCAGGTGGATAGGCGATGCACTATGGTTCACACGCATGCAGATAGATAGTGCAGAGCCCGTGATACAATTTCGTCGGTGCTGCATCTACCGCAATGCCGCCTGCCACCCGTCTCTGTACGCTGCGGCTCACGGTGCTGTGGTGCAGACGTGTTGGAAGCGTGCATGTGCATAGCTGAGGTGACAATGCACCTGGCACGACACACGGCGGCCATGCATGCATGCGTGCATCTGCTTGCAGAACAGCTGGGACGAATGCACACGCGTGCCCCGCCGTCAGCTCTGAGGGACCAAACACTTGGAACACCACGTAGGCCAGCCTAAGGCGGAGCTGCCGCTGGATGCGACACTGAGAGCAACACTTGCAAAGAACAAGCAATGCCCGGCTGAGAGGCTGGCCATACCCTACACAGGCCGCTGCCAGTCCAGATGGCCGAGAAGGCCGCCAGGGAAGGCAGCACCCCCGTGTGAACGGACAAGAGGGCCCGAGGAATGCTGCAGGCCAGGTGCTCATGAAGCTCGGAGCGGTTGAACTGCGGAGAGGATTCGGCGTTGATCACTTTGTGTAAGCATGATGGAACAGTTACAAGGGACATGCAACCTGCAGCCACAGTTGGCGGGCTCCGATCAAGCTGTACTGTTAGCGGAGAACACGTCAGTCACAGACGGCCTGAATGACCCATGGATCGGAAACTGTGTTGCCATGGAGCAGTAGCATGCTCACGGCCAGGCTGTGTCATGATGCATTCGGTGACGTTCTCTGACACAACTGTGGTGCATGGCGGTGTGTGCTGCGTGTGGGTGTGTGGGGTCTCCCTCGTTGCTGGGGTGTGGACTGGGAGGCCTTTTAGCCCTCCGCTTCCTTGGCGTGAACGCCTGTTTGCTTGCTTGCTTGTGCCTCTTGTGTTGGCCTTGCTCGCTTTCCTCGCCTTTCTTTTGTCCTTGTCCCTGTCTTTGTCCCGGCCGGGTTTCCTGGCCCCAGGGGGTCAGCCTCGTCCTGTCCTGTCACCGCCTGCCTTGGCAGCGGTGTCCTAGCCTGTAACCGTTCCCGTCAAGAAAACAAAATGGCGGAGTTGGTGCGTGCATACACCTGTGTGCACGGTTGCGTATTGACAGTCCTGCAGCGGGCATACCAGTCAGCAGGCCCTTGCTCTCCTAGCAGCACCTGCTGTGATGCCTGGCTAGCGCGCTTGGCAGGCAGTACATGAGCTCGTTGCCGTTTCAGCGGCACACGCCTGCACTCCTAGAATACACACGCATGTGTGTGTGCCATTGGTGCATTGCTGATTGTTTTGTTACCTGTTTTGGATTCCGATTGCGGTTTCGGTTTCCTTGCAGAGGCATGCTGTCTGTTAACAATCTCCTCCTCCCCCCCAAACACTGGTTGAATTGTGGTGTGGAATGTGTATGCCAATGCACATTCACATATAGCCGCGAACGCGACCCGAGCTATCAATCTGTGAGCTGCACTGCTAGACCGCCGCATGCATGTTGTCGGATTCACCCAAACGCCGCCGCCTGCCAGTAGTGTTGTCAATCCCTTCCATAACGTTTCCACACACACTCACCGCCAACGGCATTCGTGTATGCATTTTTGCAGGGCCATGCTAACCATGCCAGCCACGCCCGAGGCAGGCAATGCTCCATCCTGAAGTGAAACTAAGAGCTTTGGGTGTGGAATTGTGTGCTGCCAGCCCCTGCCTGGATTTGTACGTGTGTGGCCAGCTCCTGCCTGCATGACTGCGGGTGCCCTGCGGCCTTGACTCTTTGCCTCACTGCGCCTTGCAGTGTGCCTCACAGCGTGGCTCATGGCAGCAGCAGCAGCACAACAACAACAACAACGGGATCTGAACCCTAGCGGCTGTTGTGACATTGTTGCGAGGGTGTCAGCAAGGGGCCATGCAGTGTGATTCCCATGGGGCCGTGCAGTGTGCATATGCGCATGCGTATGGATGGAGCCTGCACCTGACAACGGCGAGCGAGGTGTCTGAGCTGACCGGCGGCTGCCATGAAGCGAGTAACGGTCCGATGATCTGAAAGCTGGCTGTAGTAAAAGCGGCCTGTCAGTAAGGTGTGTGAGAATATCTGTGCTAGTCCAGCAGCGCTGAGGCTGTGGCTGGGCGTTTGGCGTAGTGGAAGGCTGGAGGGCACCCCAGCCCGAAATGCAGCGTTCCAGTGCATGGTAGCTGCAAGCGAGTGAAGGGCAGCAGCTAGCAGGGCACATCTGCAATGCTGTGTGCATGTACAGGGCGACACGCATGCATAAGCAACATCGCAGGTCAGGCACGGATGTGAGACGCTGTGTGTCGGGCCTGGCCTCAAGCGGCTCCCCGGCCTGACGGACCATGTATGGCCACTGCACGTGTAGCACATCCGTTCGTCCCGCCGCCACCGCCAGTGCCGCAGGGAGGTAGCTCCCTGTCAGCTTACAAGCGAGGTGCACGTGTGCTTGTGGCCTCCTGTGAACTGTCCAACTGCTATCGTGCAGGCGCAAACGCATGTCTGCATGCATGCATCCCACCCCTCACCGCCCTCGCAGCGCTGCGCAGCGCTGCGCAGCATGCTGCGCTGACGACGTTACTGTGTTGGTGTCCCATCAAGATTACCGGGAAAGATTGACAGCTGCGCAAGGGGTTGGTGAGTGACGGCGCGCCGCCGACACTGTTTGACATAACTCACTTGTATTCGGCACGTAACTATGTAAAATCCGCGGGACACCGGGACAACCCGAGGGACATTGCCTGCTGGCGAAAATCCAATATGCTAGAAATGTATTCCAGTGGCTGTTGGACGTGTTGCTTGTGCAGCACTTAGAAATAAACCACAAGGTAAAAGCTCGAGCAGGTGTGGACGGCTGTGCGCACGTGCGGGGTGAGTCTGTCACAGCCGGCGCACCCAGGCCCCCGCCCTACCTCCAAGCTGAGGCTGCGTTCTGTCGTGGCGTTATTGTTTGCCTGGCACTAGCACAGGTGACAAGACCACGATGCCTGCTCCCGTAGCGTTGCGCTCCCTTCATCTATCCCCATGGCCTTCAGCAGGTGCGTGTGCCAGACCCAGGTTTAGGCCCCAACGGTTCCCCATAGTGCGTTGCACTGTTTGTCAGAGTATATAGCACCGAGACTTATCGAGGCCAGTGTAAGTACAGCATACGACCAGGGCAAAGTCTATCACGCTTGGTTACGTACAAACAGTTCTGTTTGTGGCATTCTAATGCCACTTTTGCCATCGAAGATGGCCTTGCGCCTTGACAGCCTCGTGTTCCTGTCGTTCGTTTTCCTTGGCTTCAGCCACGCTTTGCCAGAATACTGGGTGAAGCTGCATCAAGATACAGGCGACGCCAGGTGTGTTTCCCAGACCGCGAGGCTGCTCACCAGTTGCTGCGTGCCGCTTTGCCGGCGGAAGGCCAACGGTCCGTGCATGCGCTAGCACGCCCCAGTCGCTCAATGAATTTTTCACACACTGGTACCGCGCTTTCCAGGTGTGGAGACCACCCTGACCAGGGCTACGCAGGCCTTGGCGCCCCAGTCATCGACCCTTCGTAAGTCGCCAGCTTGCCAAACGCTGACACGAGCTCCATCAAATAAGCAAGTTAACCTTTTTGGTGGTCTTCCTCTGAACGCTGTGACACTCACATGTGACCCTGTTCATTGCTGCCACAGGATTACGTTTTCTTACCCCACTGAGGGATACTGCCCCGGCATCGACTTTCAAATTGCGGTGCGAGGCCAACCAACCAACGCTCTGTCAGACTGCTGCGACATCGGCTGGGCCTGGCCGGAGTTGTGTCCAACCACGCTCAAAATTCCTTGACTTACCTTGCCCTTGCGTGTTGCGCAGGTGCAATATCCTGAAGGCCGCCGTGCGTTCCTGACCACGTCCCCTGGCGAATTTGCTATTCCCTACTCGTCGGCAGGCCCAGGGCAGTGCAACAACCAGCAGGCTGCGTATCCCTATTCCTCCACAAGCACAAACATTGTGAAAACCGACTGCAGTGTGTCAGGTAAGCCCGCTTGCCATGATTCTTGCTTGACTGCGTCATACAAACTTGTGTGACAAAGTGGGCTTAAACGTGCTTGCGCACGGACTACAGCCAACAAGGCACGACCTTCACTGCGTCTACCCACACTGTTCAACCACTCTATGCTAGCCCCATTGAACAAGAATGCTGTCACTTCAACCACCCTGGTGCACTTTGTTCGGCCTTTATCCGGCCTTGGCGAACCCTGCCTGTTCGTTACCACATTACGTTCAGGCGATATCGTTCTGAAGGTGACGTCTGCATCGTCAGGCGGCTCTCCCTATTACCAGGCGCAGGCGACGGTGCCTCAGCGCTTTTCCGGCTGCCCTCCGGGACCGTGCTCCAAGGCATGTGAGTCCTACGCAAAACACCGCTCAGGCTAGCTAAGTACATAAGGAAGGCAACGAGAATGTGCACTCAGCATGACAGCCCCGGTTAGCGACCAGTGTTTGTTTGGCACGTGACCCTTATGTGGCGGGCATGGAGTGCACAATACGGCTTTTGGGCCTAACCTTCCCAAAAGAAGCAGCAAAGAAAAACAAATCACGCACAGCATAGCCAGCATAGCCAGCAGATGTGTAGAGCAGGCTGCGGTGGGGGTGTGGAACTGGCTGCAGGGGTGCAGGCAATGCATTGCGTTCACTGGCTGGGCAAGAATTCAAATATCGTAGGGGTCAGTGCAGGGGTTAGGGTGTGTGTGCTGGGTTTTGGAGCTGAGCAGCATCTGCCAGGCTTTCGAGGCTATAGTTAGCGCAACACGCTTTTTTCTAGTGCTGGGGTTCCGCTGAATTGCCGCGCTAGCTGATGGCCGCACCTTGGCCGCAGCTTGGCTGGGTGAAAAATGATCTTGACCCACCGCTCACAACTTGTGTGCACCTTGCTTCCTGCAGCCCCCCCTCCGACCGTCAAGCCCTCCCCCCCTCCCCCCCGCCCTCCC
>BDDA01001510.1:0-10238 GCA_001662385.1 Chlamydomonas asymmetrica | reverse complement strand
CCACACGTGCCCCCCCCCCCCCCGCAGGAGCACCAGCTGGCGGTGGTGGACTGCCTGGAGGACCCCGACGACACGCTCAAGCTCAAGACGCTGCAGCTGCTGCACCGCATGACCAAGTCTAACAACGTGGAGGTGAGAGATCTCCACACCTGCACATCGCACTTCATGCGGCTGCTGGCTGCCTCTTTCTGTGCGTGTGTTTGGGCCTGCATAGCCAACACAGCCAACAAAGGCCTGCAAGGGTGTTGGAGCTATGTCAATGGTGCACTGAGCCAAGGTGATGGGGCCATGCAGTGGGGGTGGTGTTTGGAGCACGCGTATAGCCATCGGGCGCCTTGAGTCGGTCTGGCGTGACATGTGCATACGCACGTGTGCACAAGCGAGCTCCTCCAACGGGATTGCGGTGACCAGGAGTTTGGTTCTGTGGCAGCACCAAGCCTGCCAGGACCGAATATGGCACCCCAAAGTGCTGCCTGCGATGCAACCCCAACCTTGGCCCACAGAGCAGCATTTCCACTGCTCCTTGGGGGATGTGTGCTGGGGCACATGTGCATAGGTCATAGTCATGACATCCACATCCACTGACTGCAACGCGGCACGGTGTGCAACACAGCGTTGATGTGCTTTTGCACTTGCTGACTCGCTTCCCAACTCGAAATCCACTTGTGCTGGCCACCATACGCGCATACGTAGTCACACACATCAGCGAACGACTGCACACACCACCTGCCCTGAACTGCGGGGAGCTCCCAGGCAGCCTGATTGCACATCGACGCATCGTCCTTGCTTGCTCTGCCCTGCCGCTCCGCTGTGTGTGTATGCAGGTGATTGTGGAGCGCATGATGACCTACCTGCGCAGCGCCACCGACGACCACATCCGCCGCGACATCGTGCGCCGGGTGAGACACCCGCTGCCACCCGCTGCCACCCGCTGCCACCCGCCGCCACGCGCTGACACACTTACATACCGCTGCGGCGTAGTGTTGCTGCATTCCATTGCTTGCGACCCGACGCCGCTTTGTGTGTACACAGAGGGGTTCGCACGATCGCACCGCATCCTTGCTAGGTGGCTAAGGCCGCCGTTGACCGCATGTGAACACACTCGTGCGTGCGCTCACATGCTGGCCTGTGTTGTGCATTGTGTGTGTTGTGCAGGTTTCGGAGCTGGCCGAGCGCTACGCGCCCAGCGCGAGCTGGTTCCTCAAGGTCATGGCGGAGGTGTTCCTGCTGGCAGGGGAACACGTTGAGGTGAACACGGCGGTGCGGCGTGCTCACCTCAACTTTGTAGTACCAGTAATCGGCAGTGTTGCGCATCAGCAATCTGCCTCTTGCACAGAGCTCCAACATGCTGTATACACAGTGTGTACACCATGCGACCGCAAATTGTGCAGTCGCATGGTGTACATGGTGGTTCATGGGCTTGCCCATGAAAGGGTCTCACTGAATCATTTGACCACTAACCACTCCCCGCACCGGTTTCACTCGGTTTGTGTGTGTGTTGCTGCCCGGTGGCGCTCTGCAGCTGGGCCTGGTGCACTCTCTGATGCGCCTGGTGGCTGAGCAGGACGCCGCGCTGCACTCCACCGCCGCGTCGACCTTCCTGGACCTCATCACCAGCGGCACCAAGCTGCCGGAGGTGCTGCTGCAGGTAGGGGGAAACGGGGAAAGGGGAAAGGGGCATGATCCGGGAGCCACCCTCCACAAGGGATCAAGGGATCAGAGGGCGGACTGTACAGCCAGTAGGGGGTGGGGGGTTATAGTTCCCCGCTGCTGGCTTTGTCGGTCCTGGGCTCTCATGCGCGAACGCGCACAGGAGGTGGACTGCTTGTCAGGCAAGGGCATGAGCACGCAGTGCGCTTGCGCATGTGCCATTTGTGAGACCACTTGCCAGCGTGCTGTCCACACGATCGCATCACCCTGCACGTAGTCGGTCGTCTGCACGCCGCTGCGGTCCTTCCGCCACCAGGAATGGGTGGGGCAATCACTGCCCACCGGTTTGCTTTACCCGCTCACATCCCTGCACTGCTGGCGCGCGCTCCGGTATACAAGCAGACGTGCTGCGATGTAATATGTAATAGTGTTGTTGTGAGGCTTGCTACAAGGCTTGCTGTTGCGTGTGGCTTGGTGTGCATGCAGGTGTCGTGCTGGGTGCTGGGCGAGTATGGCCACCTGGCGCCCGTGCCGGTGCCTCAGGTCATGGCGCGCCTGTGCACCGCAGTCGGCGCGGTCAGCGCAAGCGATGAAGTCAAGGTAGGCGCCGCATGCTTGCATGCCTGGCAACACCTTGGTCCGCGTGGAGGGCATGACCACAACAAACGGGATTGGTGAACGAAACGGCGAGTTTTGTTTTGTTATCTTGTTTCTACGTTTGCTTGTACCGGTGGCTGACACTTCCCTCTGGCCGGATGGGGACTGAAAGCGGGGGTAACCGGGGGTTTGATGCCAGGCTTGGCATCAAACAGCAGTGGCCAGCCTTGAGGACATGCCCAGCGCACACCGCCTACCATGCTGTGTGAAATGCCGACGCCCAACATGACCTAACCCGGCAGCTGTCCTGGTGGCGTGCCCTGGTTCAGCCATGCATACGCCCGGTTGTGGTAGTCGCATGCTGGCACATGTTATGTGTGTTGTGCTTGCATGTGTCGCATGCTGGTTCATGTGATGTGCCGACACGCGCTGTGCGTACACGTGCATGGTTTTGGTACATGCACTGGTGCAGGGTTACCTGCTGGTTGCGCTGACCAAGCTCGCGGCGCACGCGGCCCCGGGCGCCGGCATCAACGTGCTGCCGCCCGAGGCTGCGGAGCTGGTGCACAAGGCCTCCACCAGCCAGGCGGTGGAGCTGCAGCAGCGTGCCTACGAGCTACAGGCGCTGCTCAGGTGGGAGCCTCAGCCTCACCCTCACCCTCACTCCCCTCTGCACATTGGCCGGCATTCCCATGGTTTGATAACTTTGATTACCTGCCTGTGTCTGTGCTTTTTCACTGATGCGGTGACGCACATGCTGCTTAGCCCAATGCACAGCATGATGACATGCTGATACAGGCGCACTGCACGATCCTGACATAATGGTTCTAAAATGCTTATTTATATGTGCGATGTGGTGGGTTGGCCGCGCCGCCGTTGCCGTATCGCAGCGCGTCGCCAGAGGTGCTTGCCCTGGCGGTCCCGCTTGACGCGTCCACAGTCACGTTCGACCCCGCCGAGTTGGAGGACATCCGCGCCGGCACCTTCCTCAACGCGACCGTATCTCGCGCGCTCGCCGCCGGCGCGGCGCCGTACCTGCCGCCGGAGGCACGCGGCGGCGCCGCAGGCGCCCACGGCGCAGCCGGCGGCGCCGGCGGCAAGTCCGGGCTGCGCTTTGAGGCCTACGAGCCAGCAGCGCGCCACTCCGCGCTTCCGGCTGGGCCGGCGGCGGCCGCAGTGGGCGGCGGCAGCGCCAGGGCCGCGGCAGCGGCTGCGTACGACGATCCGTTTGCGGACTTTGGGGGGCCCAGCAGCGGCGGCAGCTTGGCGCCGCCGGCGCGCGCGTCGGGCAGCGGCATGCACGGGCGCGGCGGTGGCGGCGGCAGCAGCGGGGACTTGTCAGCGGTCGCGGCGGCGGCGAGCGCAGGGCCGCAGCTCACGCTCAAAAACGCAGGCGTGCGCAAGTAAGGAGCCGTCGCGGTGCCTTGCGTGTGTGGCGTGCCTGCCCTTGATGCAGCAGGCCAGGCCGTGTTAGTATGCTGACACGGTGACACCGTATGCTCCGTGTATCTACCTGCCTGGGATGTCCTTGTCTAATGTTTTCCTCGGCTGTATTCCTTTTGCTGCAGGTGGGGCCCGGCGCAGTTTGCCTCTGGACCCGACACGCCCACAAACACATCCGCCGCTGGCGCTGCGGCACCGTCTGCCGCGGGCGGTCGCGCGGCCACTGGTGCCTCCGCCTCCTCCTCCGCCTCCTCGTTCTCCCAGCAAGGCGGCGGCAGTGCAGGCGGCAGCGGCGGCGGCTCTTCCCGCGTGTCTGCAGCCCAGCAGCAGGCGAACGCCGAGCGGGACAGGATCGCTGCGTCCTTGTTCGGCGGGCCCGCGCCGGCGGCGGGCGCTGGCAGCAAGCCTGTGGGTACGGCGGGCCCACCACGTCCGCCCACGCACGGCCACTCACGGTTGTTTGGGACGACAGCCCAGCAGCCTCAACAGCATCAGCAGCAACAGCAGCCACAGAAGCGCGCAACAGACCTGGATCTGCTGCTGGATCTGGATGCTCCTGTGCCGCCCATGCCCACGCACCAGCCACAGGCGCAGTACGGCGGCCCACAGGCGCCCACCTCCAACCTCCTGGACAGCTTGAGTTTTGGAGCGCCCTCGTTGCCCAGCACTGGCTCGTCTGGCATGGGAGGCATGGGGCCCGGTGGGGGCTTGCTGGCACCAGCAGCAGGCGTCACGTCTAGCCTGCTGGGTGGTGCGCCGGTAATCAATATGATGCCGGGCGCTGCAGGCGGCGGCATGGGAATGAACATGGGGTTGAACATGGGGACCACGGGTGGGCTCGGCGGTATGTCGGGCGGTGCTGCACCCTACGGCCATAGCCTCACACAGCAACAGCAGCAGCAGCCAGTAGCTTCGCTGCTGGATTTCTCCGATCCGGTTCCGGCCATGCCTGCAATTGGCGGTGGCTACAGCGTGGGAGGCATGCCTGGCAGGACTATGGCAGCTGGTGCGGGCGGCTACGGAGGCATGCCTGCAAACATGATGGGAACGACCGGGGGCCTGCCAGGCGGGTATGGGGGATACGCAGGTGGTATGGGGGCGCCCGGCGCTGGTGCTGCGGGCCAGCAGAATTTCCTGGGGGGCGGCGTGTCCGGGCCTATGATGGGCGGCCCGGCCAAGTTGCCACCGCAGCAGCAGCAGCAGCGCCCGCCTGCCGCCTCTGACCCCTTCGGGGATCTGCTGGGCTGACAACCCCCGCAGAGCAATGGCGCACGTGCGAACACGGGCGCGCCACGTCCGGAAACACTCACCTGGGCGTTTGAACTTGTGGCCGTCAAGGTCCTCACCGCGCCGGCCGTTCATGCGCACATGGTGGTGTTGGCACAGCGTTGTGTGCAGTGCAAACGGCGTTGGGGGGCCGTGCAAAGGGTGTAGGTGCAGCATGTCGACGTTTCTCTGCTTTGTGAGCACCATGGTGTGATAGTTAGGTAGGAGTGTGCGCGCGCGTGTGTGCGCTATGGCTCGAGTCAAGGTGCATGGCAATCAAGTCGCACTGTGTCATGCTAAGCCGAACAAAGAGTTTTATGCCGGGCAGGGTGTGTCCGTGTGGTCAAGACCGCATCGTGAAAGCACACTGCAGCACAGTCTGACGTATGCGGGGGATGTGGCATCCTGATTAGCGTGATGGTAATGCAGCCTCCTGTGTACAACGCTGTGGAAGTTGCTTGTTTTTCGAGGGGCAAAGGAGAGGAGAGGAACGGGACTTCATGGAGCCAAGCCATGGGGCCAAGCATCCCAGCATCCCATCCATTATGTCGCATTCTTTCACCATGATGTCGACGCGTCCATGACCTCCTTTTGGATTGGATACTTCATATTTGTGATGCACTTCCCGTTTCAAGGTGGTTCAGAACGGTCTACGTCAGAAAGGTCTACGATTGTCTGAGTATGCAAGCTGCACTTGCGGCCACCGTGCAGCGGAGGACGACGACAGCTTGCCTGTGCCAGCTTAGCCATGTACTTCACGTGCAAGTCTTCGACAGGTGGAAGCTCCTGCCTGATTCTCAGCGGCCAAGAGGCAAGACGCCCAAAGCCTTACTTGCTTCACTCATCAGCTGATGAGTGAAGCGATCACTTGCACAGTTGCATCCCTTTGAAACCGGTCTGAAACCGGATGCCCGTGGCTTGACCTTTGTTGTGGGCTGTATGCCAGGCTGCATGCCTGCAAGCGTTGGCATCACAGCTCCAGGGGCTTGCTAGGTTTTTGGCGAGTTTTGCCTGTCCGCCCACGCAGGTAGTCGAGCGGCCTGGGAAAGGAGCTGGAGTGTTTGGTGACACGCGCGTGCAAGCCGCTGCTGTGAACCAACAAGGCCCAACCTTCATATCCCAGTTTATTGGATGTGGCACTAGTGGCGTATTGTTCATGGAGGCTCGTGTTCAAACCTGTTCAAACGCGGTTGCTTTCGCCACCAGTACACTCGCTGCAATACTTGGAAGCGCTTGGGTGCCACAAAATAAGCAGTTCGTGCTTACGCACTACCGCCGGCTTTCCTCGCTTATGTGATAATGTCAGCAAGACCGAGCAAGACACGGATGGTTTCGGGGACCATGATGTGCGAGCTGTTCTCCGTTACAAAAACACCTTGGGTCTTTGATGAAGACATCTCTTGAACGCTGTGGACCTTGCGACTATTTGCATTTACTTGCGTTTGTGCACCCGCTGCCAAGCCCCGGCCAGCCCACCGCTTGCCGCTTTCCTTTGCTCACTGCAACGCAGGGAAAGAGACTGAGGTTAACAACACACATGTATACGTGTGTACAGCTATCAACTTGTCTTGACGACGTGCCGGGGCCGTGCTGTGTGTCGCTTAGTTGGCCACCATGATGATGTCTGTCCTCATGCTCCTCCCAACACCAGCTTGGCAGTGTGGGCACCAAGGGCAGAGATCACGGTGAATGAACTATGTGAGCCAGCAAATGAAAGCACATGAAGCCAGCATTACTACTGCGCATTTTGGCCTGACTGTAAGTCACACATCAAGGGAGCACCCTTCATGTTCAAGGCAGCGGAGCTCAGCGAATCATCACCTTCAGTGTTCGACCGACCATAACACAACTTCAAGACGTTCGCTGACCCTAAGGTCATATCTGCGAGTCGTAAACCAAACACGCTCGCATACATGTGCTCTCATCTTTGAGCAACACTCTCCTTTGCTTCGTGAAAGCACACAGACTACAGGTCCAGCGACCGCTTGAACCCCAACAGCGTCGTTCAGGAAGTGCTCTGTTGTCATCATTGCCACGCGCGGGCGTGCGAACAACGAGCCCACGCAAGTGTCTCAATACCCTGGAGGACCAGGTCAAACGCGCTTGCTTCAAGCTTCGCAAAGCGCTGGCCCACTAACAGGTGTGAATGCCCTCAAATAACAACTATCGCTACGAGCACTACAGCTCAGGCGCGACTGCCGGGCGCTCTGGCCTCGTGTATCGTGCATGCTTACAGCATCATGCTCTGTGGTGAGCCAGCAATAATGGGCGGCCCGAGACCGCACCAGCTATGCGCATGAACCTTCACAACCACTACAGGCTTGCTGTGAACCACAAGCGGTCGTCATTGTGTGGCACATGACGCGTTTGGGGGCTTTCCTAGCGGAGCCATGTAAGCTCAAAGGAGGCTCAAAGTTTCGTGACACAAACTCATGCCTGCCCTGCAGGCGCGAGAGAGCGGGAGGACAGGCTGCTTCAGCGTTGCCTGGTGAAAGGAGGCGCCAAGAATGCTGGTGCGACCTCTGCTGCTCCTTGCGCTGGTGACGCTGCCCAATTTGGTTCACTCCCAGAGCATCATCACCCCGACGCCCCGAACCAAGCCCACAGGTGCGTGCATCGGCCATGCTACTGCGGTTGTGAACTTCAAGCTTGTATGTTTGGCACCGCCTGTCCTTGTTTGAATGCAAACTGTGCGCCACATGTCATAACACGAGCGTCCCTGCGCTCAACTCCTGCTTGCAGAGTTCCGAGTGGACTGCTATGATGGCTCCGAGCTCATCTTCACCAACGACCGCTACAACTTAGACGGGACACTCGCCTCAACTGACACTTGGGGCGTGAACGCAAGCACGCCAGCTCGTATGGGCCAGTGCAAGCGCTGCCCTGCAGGCACCTTCACCTCGGACGGCTACCGCTGCATCGCGTGCAACGCAGGCTTCTACTCTAACTCGGGCGCGCGAGAGTGCACAGCTTGCCCAGCAGGGACATACTCGGTGCCGACAGCGCTGTGGGAGTACGGCGCAGCGGCGTACTCAGACAACCTTGGGTCGTTCACCAGCACTGTTGTCCAGCCACTATTTGCCACGTCCGCTTCGTGCAAGAAATGTCCCAAGGGCTACTACCAGCCAAGCGCAGCCGGGGGTTTCTGCTTTCCCTGCCCGCCTGGTGAGTGGGCTTGCATGACAAATGGCTTGGGACACGAATCCAACTCTTAGGATTACGGGTATTCCAAAACCACAACAAACCTAACCTTTCATGTGTTCTAATTTTCAGGCACAACTTCGGTGGACGATAGTGCCACTGCTGGTGCGTCCAAGTGCGTTCCATGCCTCGAGGGCCAGTGGATCGGCGCAGTGGCGGTGTGCAGCGGCTCCCCGACCACTTGCGTATCTTCGATTGACAACCCAGACGCAGCTGCAGGAACAAAATACAGCCTGGCCAACGATGACAATGGTGCCTCATGGACCTCGGCTGACATAAATGCCGCTTTTACGCCTATTCTGTATGAGATTATTTATCCATCCAGGCCAAACACCTGCCTGGCCTGCCCAGCCAACACCTACAACCCCTTCAAGGGTGCTGCAATCGGTCCTACACCACAGACAGCTTGCAGGTGCGCTGGCCGCACATGAAATGCGTTACCACTGTTATTGCCTCGCTGACCAGCGCACTCACTCTAAAATCTTAAATCTGTCTTCAACGGTGCAGGCGCTGCCCTGACGGCACCTACTCCAACGGCAACGGTGCTGCTGTCGCCGCTTGCACTCCTTGCCCGGCGGGCTCGTTCCGCAACAACTTTGAGAAGTTTTCCACCACACGTTACAGCCTGCTGAGTGGCACTCAGTGCTATAAATGCCCCAAGGGATATTATTCTCCAAAGGACGGCATGGGCCGCTGCCTGCCGTGCCCAGCAGGCGCCATCGCCGGTGCCGAGGGTGCAGCCTCGTGCGACTCATGCGGGGTGGGCCAGTTCAGCATCCAGGACACATACAGCAATGCAGACAGTGCTGGAAACACAATAAGGATCACTGGTGACGACACCTCAGGCTATGACTCCTCCATCAAGAAGTTTGCCTACCTGGCCGGCCAGGCGTTCTGCCGTTATACGCCGCAAGGTGCGTTGATGGACGCACCGTCTCTCCGCCTCTAGAGCATATGCTGGCTCCCTGAAAGCGATTGGAGGCAATACTTGCAACATGAACACATTTGCTCCCTTGTGCTATTCGTGCTGTACAGGCTTCTACTCCACTGATGTTGGCCAGGTGGTGCCGGTGCCCTGCCAGAAGGGGTACTACAACAACGCTGTTGGCCAGGCCCAGTGCAAGACCTGCGAGTTTGGGCGTTATGGACCCTTCTTCGGCGACAGTGAGTGTTACACCCTCGATGCTGAATGCGAATGCCTTGCCGCCTGTGTGCACATCATGCGCTGTGCATGGCAACCGAATTAACTCGGTACGCCCTGCCTGCTCGCTTGCAGACAAGTGCTACGGCTGCAACGACGGCCAGTACGCGCCGACGCGTGCCAGGGACCAGTGCATCGACTGCCCGGCTGGCGCCGTGGCCGACGTGTCTTGGGACGTCGTCGACCCTTCCAACACGACGGCTGCACAGCTGTCCAAGAACCAGGATGGCGCCAGCTCCTGCACGGTGTGCGGTTTCGGATACTACCAGAACCTCACCAGGCAGACTTCGTGTGTCGCGTGCGCGCCTGGAACTTACGCCGACGTCACAGGATTGAAGAACTGCAAGAAGTGCTCAGCTGGCAAGTTTGCGCCTTCTCCCGGACTTCCCAGCTGCACCAAGTGCCCCGCCGGCCAGTACTCCAACTACGGCATGTCGTACTGCCTCGACTGCCCCGCGGGCTCAGTCACCTTCTCTGACGGCTCCAACTATTGCCAGTCCTGCTCGCCTGGCTTCTATGCAAACCTGCCAAGTGGAGCAAGCAAGTGCCTGGCCTGCCCAGCTGGCTACTATGCCCCGTACCGTGGCGCGTATGCGGTGGGCGCCGGCAACCAGTTCGGTCCACTCGGCTGCTTCAAGTGCCCTTGGGACACATTCAACAACCAGGCCGGTGCCGACAGCTGCAAGCCTTGCCCCACCAACCTCACTTCTCCCCTGGGAGTTAACGAATGCACCAAGACTGACGGCGCCACCATGTGCTCACCGTGCGCCCTGCTGCCGGCGAACGCCAGGCCCCCCTTCCCACCCAGCCCACCCCCGCCAAAGCCACCCTCGCCTTCCCCATCCCCCGCGCCACCCCGTCCCCCCCAGCCATCGCCGCC
>BDDA01001509.1:0-14944 GCA_001662385.1 Chlamydomonas asymmetrica | reverse complement strand
GCAGGATGCGCAGCACCGTAAGCAGCCCCACAGAGTTGGGCAGCACCTGCACAATCAACGTTGAGCATTGCCGGCACGGTGACGATGGGACAAAAGCTGTGCATGTCAGGCCAAGCAGCGTTCATGCGCGGAGCTTGATGGATACGACAATTCCGGCGGATGCAGTAGAGAGACTGAGACTGCTGCACACGCAAGCAGATGCTGTGAGCCCGTCGGCGCACGCGTGTGCGGTGGGTGCCGCCCTGAGAACACCCCATAGAACCGCGTAGGTCCACCGTGAAGCACAGTAGTGCAACAACTGTGGTAGTTGGCAGCACGGCGGTGAGCCAGTTGATGGCCAGCAGCTCTGACACTGGGCCGCCCACCCTGCCCCCACCCCCCGCCCCTCAAGCCCTAGTACACCTACCGTGATGCCACAGTGGCTCAAGTTGAGGTTCCTCAGGCTCTGCCAGTGGCGCACCTGTACACGTACGCCAACGCACGAGAACGAATGGTGGTGTGCGTGGCGGGGACAGAAATCAGCGCTGTGATGGGAGTTGGAGGTGGCGGTGGTGCAGGCAGCGGCAGTGCAGTTAGCAATGCCTTTCAGACAGGGGGAGGTGTGGTGGGGGAGCGGTCTAAGTGGAGGGGTCACCGTCAGCCCCAAAGTGCGCGCATGTTCAGTGTGCGAGTGTTCGAGCTTGCGTGACAGCACCATGTCTGATGTTGATACACGCAGTCATACGGATTAACACCCATGTGCATTTGGACTGTAACCACATGCGTTCTCCCCAACCAACCCGAACACACGCGCACATGCGCCCACGCGCTCGTACCTCGACGCATGTGGCCCAGAAGTTTGAGAAGCCCTCTGCGCCGCGCAGCCGCCACACGCCTGACACGTCCACGTGCTTGAACAGCGCAGCTAGCAGCGCCGGCGGTGCGGTGCCAGAGCCCGCCGGCCGCGACACGGCAAGGCTGCGCGCCACTGGCGCAACGCCCTCCACCGTGATTCGTGCTGTGACCAACTTGCTGTTAGCCTTCGCCGTACCTCCTGTTTAATGAGTTTAAAAAATGGTGTCAGAATCGAGAAAAGCAGACCGTGTTTGTCTGCTTGGTGTCGTTGACAATCGCCGCTGTGACACGTGGTGCGCAGCAGGATGCCAATGCGGTGGACACCAAGCAGGGGAGAGAAGCTGATGCTTCAGGGCGATATGTTGTTGGCGGCCACATCCAAGACTAGCGCAGGCACATCGCAACCTGGGAGTCGCACGCAGCCGCGTGTGCACATACACAAGGCAACGCTGGCAGCAAGGAGACCTGCTATGCGCTCAAAGAATAACAGTCATGTGAACAACACGTGATTGCCATATATGAGACAAAGTGCAGTTATCAAGTATGCCTGAAGCTGTGGGTCAGAGGTCGCGAATGGCCAGTGCCGCTCTGCCCCGGGCTCACGCTCTCACCTTTTGCATCGTGCTCATTCACTGTTATCTGCAGCCCCAGACGCTCCTCGACCCGTTCAAGCAGGATGGCACTCATGCGCTGTGTGAAACGCTCGATCACTGCGGCATCCGTTTCGTCGCTGTTGAACTCGAAATCGAGCGTCGCAAGGCGCGCTGTAAGGCGCACTGGTGCAGCTGGAGGACCAGCTGCAGAGCTGATGCCAGGCGGCTGGGCTGGCCCAGCTGCTGCAGCTGCAGGGTAAGTGCCCGCTGCATAGTGGGAGGATGGTGGGGCGTCGGACGCGCCATAATCCAGCGAGAGCTTGAACGTATCAGGCGTCCCACCAAAGACGCGGCGCGTAAACATAGTGCAGTGATTGCGTCAGGGTCTCAGGGGAATATCACCGCACAGCTTACAGTGGGCTCTGCAGAAACGGTCCGGAAAGACCACTGCGACTGGAAGCCAGGCTCCGTTGCAACAATGCGCTGAACATCTGTGTTGTGGTTGCCCAGCTGCTGCGCTGAACAGGCCTCCAACCGGGTCCGCCTCTTCTAGCGCTGCCTCAGCCTCTGCCTGGTTTGCAACAAGAGGCAGGATTGTCGCCAACACCAAGCGAAACCAACGCGTACAGATGGAAGAACAGTTTGCTTTTGCGCCTGAGCGGTGTACTGTGTATATAGATGGGGGGTTTGCGGATCAAAAACTACTACACTGCTTGGTGCTTGGCCCCAGGCAAGTCGTGCTTTGTCAACGGTTGGTGCGGTGAAAACCCTAGATGGTGGGAAGCCCTCAGGACCCTGCAGTCCTGCGGCGTGAACAACAACTACAAACTTCAAGTGGTGCAGTCAAGAGTGTGCTGCTTGTGCGAGGCCAACAAGTTGTGCATACCAGACCAGACCGCACCGTGTGCATGTATGCATTGCGGTACGTGATGGGAATTGCTCTGATTCATAGATACATAGAGTGACGATCAATTCGGCCATGTGCAAGTGTGTTTTGGCTGGTCCGATCGCCGGTCAGGTGACCCCGCATCACCAAACCCTCGCGGCTGCGTCCGTCACTGCCACCTCAATGTGATGCGTGTGTTTCCCCCTGTGGCTGCATGCGCATGGGCACACACACATGTACAGTGCATATGCGCATGTTTACGCATGCATCAGGTAAGATTAGGGGACCTAGTATGAGCTGACCGAGCTGTTTTGCATTTGCATTTCCCCAATTTTGAGCGCATCGTTTGTCCGATGTGTAGTGTTTTGTGCCCAACCGTTATCGGGTTCAGACCTGGCAGGGATAGAGGCGCAGGGTAGGTGTGCGTCGGCGCCATGGATACCTGGCCACTGTGCATGCTGGGTATGCGTACACACGTAGTTACGCATTCATAGCGCGAGCTTTCAGCCAGCCGAAATGCGCCGGACGCAGATGTTAGCACAGACACCAGGCAGCAAGGCAGGGCAGGCACCGTGTGAACGCCAAGATGCACGCACGGAAAAGCGCCCGCCCATGCCCCTGCCTGAGCCACTCCCGCCCCCTGCTGCCATCACGTGAGCCCTGGCGTCCTTGATGGTGCAGCTCGGCAGTACAGCCGAATCCGGTGGGCATGCATGCAGGTGCAGGCAGGCGCAGGAGCGTGTCCACGCACATGCTTTTACAGGTGCGGTGTGACCCCAAGCCACAGCGTGCACGCCTGCTGTGCAAACCTCTCCGCCACCGCCGCCACCGCAGACCTCGTACGCAAGCCACCCCCCTACGCAGTGAGTCACTGACAGTGACTCAAGGGGGGTTCACCTGGCAGGGAGGGCAGGGAGGGGTAAGGGTCATGCGTATGTTGCCAACTCAGGTTTAAATCCTTGGCTACCGTATCTTCACACTGGCTGGGCGATAGGCGCCACCGAAATGTTGCAGGAGCTGCGGTCAACGCAGCGCCATGCATTAAGTGACTCCAAACATAAGGTTTTCTGGCGGAGTTACGACAAAGCCACTGCCATGCAAGTGAAATTGGCGTCACTAAGCCGTTCACCAGGTGCAGCCATGCTTGGTGCTTTGTTCCAGTCGGCCCGGTGCGTTAGCCGCCACTGCCTGCCTCTTGGTTGCATGGTGTGCTTGCGTCCAAACTCCAAACGCATCCATTGTTCCTCTGCTGTTGCAGTTGCCGTTGCCACTGTTGACTAGCAAAGCATAGCAACCTCAGCAGCATCAGCAGCAGTTGCAGTGTAGTGCTGGCAAGACTGCAGGCTCCTGTGTTGCAGGACTGACTACCTGATGGGGTCCACAACAGCAGCAACGCACCATACACACCCTGTTGGCTATGTCAGCAGCATCATGCGTGGTCAGGTGCTCAACCACCATTCCCCAGCGGCAGGCACTCGCTGATACATACGCACTCGCACACAAGAGGTTGACGGATGCTGCTCGCATGTGTCACAACAGGCGAAGCCCCGTTCACCGGTGTCAGTGAACGAACCCATGCTGGCAGCGAATACTGCATCGGAGAGCGGATTTACAAGGACATGCATGTGTTTAGCACCCTGTGGAGTGCAGTATGCAGTATGCATGTGCGAATGCTGGCAGATATACCGCAGCTGAGTGCAGGTGTGCAGGTGTGCATCCGCCTGCGTGCACCGCAACGCGCTCGCTGGTGTTCATGTGGCATCAGTGCGACACATGGGAGTATCGGCACATGTGTATGATGCATGCCAGCCACGGAGCTTGGCTGCATGAGAGGTGCCCAATGTTTGCTCACCAGGCCACAGGATGGTGACAAGCGTCGAGGCAGCTCTCAACATACGCACAGGCGGTGGCGGTACACAGGCGGTGGCGGTACACAGGCGGTGTCAGCAGGTTAGGTGACGACCAGCGGCGCTCCCAGCACGTGTCAAGCAAAAACAACGCAGCTACTGGTTAAGCGAATCAAGGCGGGGCACATGCATGCATTATTGTTCACTGCCTGGCATCATGCACTTTGCAGACGCGGACTAGAAAGCAACCGAGGCTTTGCACTGAGTCATGGACCTGTCCACTACTGCGTATGGTAGTTTGCCTGGATAGCCCACTGACATCTACCAAAGCTAATCGGCAAAACCACCAAGGCAACTCGTGGCCGCACCGCTTGACCAGTGAGCGATATGCTTGACCGCACAGGTTCAACCACATCAACATCGCATGACCAAGCTTGGTGCGGCATCGCAAAGCGCGCCGGGAACATCGCATGCAAAAGCGTTCACACACCGCTCGGGCTGGGGTGCCCTCGCGCGTTGCGCGCTAATCAGCTTCAACATCAGCACCGCTGGATCGGCAGACAATTACAACGCTTTCACTTACAGACCGCAGCCACTACACCGTTTTAGACCATCAGTTTCAGGCCATCAGTTTGTGGCTCGTTCTGCGGCAGGCGCCAGCTCAGCCCAGACACCTCGCCACGCTCAAGTGCAGTTCCCATCAACACGTATAAGCACGCTGCAGGGCCCCACGGAAGGCATACTGCATGGCCCCACGGGAATCAAACAATTCTAAACACACCGCTCGCCGCCGAGCCGAGCCGAGTCATCATTGCTACCAGCCGATGCGCTGGCCATTGGGCGTTGTGAAGAACCTCTGCTACCGCGGTGTGGCCAGCCTCCAGCGCGCACGTGAAAGCCGTCGACCCTCCCCTGCCGATCACATGTGGCGATGCACCCAGCTGCAGCAGCTCACGGACCTGGTCCATTGAGCCATGCCTGGCGGCATCGTGCAGGGCTGTGAAGCCCTGGCTGTTGACGAGGTTCAACGACACGCCGTGCGCCGCCAGCACACGCAGCATGCCATCGCCGCCAGCCAGTGCATCGTGAACCACAGAGTTGCCGTTGATATCGCGGACGGTCGTATCGACGCCCGCCTCCAGCAGTGCTTCCAAGCCACCTGAGTGCTTGTGGCGAGCGGCATTAAGAAGAGGCCACACTTGCTGGCCGTCTGTCTCGGCCATCACTGTGGGGTCAGCGCCCGCAGCCAGGAGCAGGCGGGTGATCGCCTTGTGATCCACAAGATGCAGGAGCGTTTCGCCGCCGCTCCGCCGGACGTTGGGGTTTGCTCCACACTCCAATAAGGTTTGTGTAACGTGCACGAGGTCGCGCCGAGCTGCCATCAACAAAGGCGCCGTCAACGCGTTTGCGTTGGCAATGCAGGCAGACGTTGCGTTGACGTCAGCACCCATGCGGACGAGGTGCTGGATTGCGCAGCTGACGATTCGCTGCCCCTTGTCGTTCTCGCCCTGGCCACCAGGCATGTCTGTGCCTTTGGGGTACAACAGCCGCACTGCGGCATGCAGCGGGTGCGTGGGGTGCTGCCGCTGCACCCACTCAGCTATGGTGTGCGGGTCGGTCATCACACCGCTCGTCGCCCTGCGCGTGGGTGAACAGTTGTGCAAAGTACAGCTCAGCATGCGCAGCGCTTGACGACGCCGCAGCAGAGGGCAGTGCGAGGGTGGCCGGCAGCTCAGCAGTGCACCGCTTTGACACATGCCATGCATAGCACTCATGCTCAAACCCACTCTTGACATATGGGTCATGCTGCTGGCGGCAGGGCGCAATATATGTGCTGTCGCATGGTTCCCTCCCCTTGCATCCCGTATACACGGTCCAGCCCACACAAACAAGTGTGCATACATGTAGGTGACCAGGCGTGCCAATAGTGGGTGGCAAGTTCATGCAAGCCGCATGTGCGCCACGCGACAGTGGTGCGGATGTAATCCCTTGCTCCACGTCCTGCCCGTTTTGCACCTGAGTTCCCTGCTCGTATGTGCCATCTAGCTCAACCCACACACGTCAATGCCGGATCTATCCCCACTCCCCAGCCTGGCATTCGAGATGCTGCAAGTCCACTGCTACACTCACCCTTGCGCTCTTGTGCAAGAGCCACGGCTGTGGCCCCCAGCAGGGTGTGCACCGGGGTCTCAGGCGGCACTTCAGGAGGCGCTTGCACTCCCGCTGCATCCATAGCCGTGATGCAGGCCATCACCGCGCCTGCCAGGCAGCAGCCAACATGCACGGTTTTCAATGGGTGAATGAGCAAGTCGTGGGTGCATGAGCACAGGGCCTGCCCAAGAGGCTCAATCCCACCACAACACCCGCCTTATGCGCCTTCTGCGTAATATCTGTGCATGAACACGAGTGAAGGCACCGCAACATGCATGTTGTGTTGCCCGCCCCCACCCCCACCTCTCCTTGATTGGGTTCGCAAATCTTGCAATGCCTTGCTCATAACTCACACAATGCCCCCCGCCCCCCGCAGCGGTATTTGAACCCGAACCCAACCCTGGACTCAACCGGCGTTTGTACTCACTCTCGTGGCCTCCAGACGTGGCCTGCTGGTGTATCCAGGTCATTATAATGGCCCCGGAGACAACCTTGACACACGCCTCCTCATCGCGCTTGCCGTCTGGCCCGACGATCTTCACCATACGCAGCAGTTTTGCCACCTCCTGATCGATGTCTCGATACAGATCAAGGTTGTCGACATTGAAGCTGAACGTCGCTCGCGTCGTGCCACCTGCAGTAGTGGGGGGCATTGAAGCGACAGATCAGATTGGGGGGGAGGGGGCGGGGAACAGCATGTAGCGTTCATGCGCCTGGAGCACATCTAGATTGGAGTACACTGGAGTGCATCTGCACTGTCCACACGCTTCAGCAAGCACATGCCAATGCGTGCGCCGCATGCAGCAGCACGCCATGCATCCGGCATGAACACTAATGCTGCGACACAAAGTGCAGCCGCACGCACTGACAGGTGCAGTACTGGCATGACAGCTTGCCCGCAACCAAGGCGACGACGCCAACCGTATGCATGCTGCATGAAGTCCATGAGCGCGCCCTTAGCGCCCTTAGGGACCGTCAATCCCGGGACTTGTCACTGTCCCGGTGTGGTTTAGTGCAGCTGTGGCGGATGGAGCAGGGGGCGCCCACATGCAAGCTTCCTCACCAAGAAAAAAAAAAAAAAGCAAGAGAGCGTGCCCCACACACACTCTCCCCGCACCACCCTCACGGCTCAAGCACAGCGGGGAAGCAACCCATACCCTCCGCTGACACACACACACACATTCACACTTACCTGCGGGCGACGTGGTCAGCTGCCTGATCATGATCGGGCTGACGGCTGCCACCAGCCGGCCGGTAGGGTCTGCGGGGACAACCATCAATCCGCACACGAACAACAAGTGGCATGGTGCTCATCAATCACGTGTGGAGCGCGGGCTCGCCATCAAGCGCCATCAAGCGCCATTGATGAGTGCCATTAAGCGCCATCAATCGAGCCATCAATGGCACATGGAGCACCGGCTCGCCATTAATCGCCATCAATGGCGTATGGAGCACCGGCTCGCCATCAGCCCAACGCGCTGCGCAGGTTACACCGCCCAGCATCGCGCAACCCGCTTTACTCGTGCGTGATTTTGCACTTCTGGCTCAAAACGAAACGCCCTGAGCCATGGTGCTGGTTGTGGATCCCGTGCAGCATGTCTTGCCTCAATGCATGAGCCGGCGGCCATTCACACCATGCACAGGCAAATGCGTTTGCTGCTGCTGGCCGGCTATGCACGGCGTGTAAACCACCCAGTCCATCAACTCAGTTAAAGTGCCGTGCCTGTTGGCAGGATTGCATTTAAGGGTAAGAGATATAAAACACGTGTGCAAGGCATGGTCAAAGGCGCTTCTGCTTACTCTTACAGAACTCCGCTACTGGATGACATGTAGGGGTGTGTTTGACGGGGTCATGGGGGCTCATATCCAGGAAGACCGGCTCCGGTGTGTCCGCCGCATCGCCACCCGACGCCGGCGTTGCGCCTGCAGCACAGCGGCAAGCATACGCGAGCGTCAATGGCTGCCAACCCGTGTGCTATAGGCACACGGAGCATCAATGGCTGCCAGTCAGGCATGCATTGTGGCCGAAACATTCTGCAACCTTGAAGCCAACCGGAGAACAACCTGAGGGCATTGCGCGGACGGAGTACATGTTGCGGATGGATTGCATCATTCGGTCATTTGCTTGCATTGTCTGTTTGCCCTCCCAATTCATCCAGCTACACAGCGAGAGCGCAGGCGAGAGCGTTCATGGCGGCAATGTCACCTGACGGTGTAGACTGCAGGCTGCTGCCGCCACACACGGTCATCATCGCCTCCAGCGGGATGGACGACGGTGACTGCTGGGCTGTCAGTTGGCGCGCAGGCCCGCCAATCGTGAAGTATCGTGCAAAGCCTGTGAACCAGCAGACAATGACCACCAGCAGAGTGCAACCCACGGCTAGCAGTCAAATGGAATGCATGCCAGCGAATCGCGTGGTATGCACCAGCTGTTGGCGTCAACACGCTGTGCCTGGTTCAGGCTCCCTCGCTGTCGACACCGGCAGTATTTCGCGCGCCCCTTTCCGCAGCACCAGTGCACCGTACATGTCAAACAACCGCATGCCACATGCAGCATTGCAGCATGTCCTGTTTTATTGCCCTTCCCCAGCCCTGCGATGCATGACGTGCGCCCGTATTGCAATCCTGCCCCTACTTCGGTTCCCTGCGCACTCTCAACGCTCCCACCTTCCCCCCCTGATGCTGCAGCCGGCTACACGATTGCATGCATGCTTACCTGGGCTCAAGTCATGCATGCACACCCACACCAACATCTTCCCCACGCATGGCCATGATCATTCCCCTACACGCAAGTAACTTCATTTCATTGACCAATACATCACGCACTGCCCGGTGCAGCTGAAACTTACTCAGCGCAAGGTCGTCCTCCTCGCGCCCAGGTTGTCGTGCGCTGGTGGAAGCCGGTGCGCTGCCTGCGCTGTCCGCGCGAAAGATGCTGTCATCTTCAGCATCGCATGGATGCTTCCCTGAGGCAACGCCACGCATGAACGCATACATCATCATCCACTCCATCAACATGCACCCACGCATCAGCATCCACATCCAACATCCAAAAACGATGCCATAGCCATTCTCCGACATCCAATGATCAGCCAAGCGACATTGATTCAACCAATGACGCCAGCAAGGAGATGCAGACAAGCATTCATGTGTGCCGTGTCCAGCAAATGCCAATCCTGAGGTCCCCACATCTAACCAGCCATTGCAAACGTGCTTGCCCATGATGGACAGCAGACATGTTGCACATTACCGGCTGCGGTGCCCATGGGTGGTATCGCGGCATTGGGCTTGCCACAATTGCACTGTGCCAAGTGATGTCAAGTCAATCAATCATGCATCAGGTCCCCACTCACTGATAACAATAAGATCATCTTCTGTGCCCTCCTCGGGTTCGGGGAGGGCGGCACGGAAGGCGGCAAGCGTAGCACGCGCATTGGTGGCTGCTGGTGACTCGCCTGCCTCCTCAAGCCGCTTGGCATGACGCTTGGCGCGAGCAGCACGCGTCTCAATGATGCTCTTACTGGCAGCTACACACGTGCAAAGGACATTCAGTGGCGGTCAGCACAGGCGTTGAGACCACCGGTCGCGTACAAGCACTTAGCAGCCAACGATTTTGAATTGCTCCTGCCGCTGATTCCCCCAACGAGATTGGTTCTAACTCATCACACATGCAGCAAGAGCCAGGAGGCCAGTGCAGTGCGTGGGCCAGCGGGCGACTGTCTCACCTGCTGCCCGCTCGCTGCACCACGCATGCCCAGGGTTAGACTGGGTGGCGCAGCGAGCGTGTGTCCCCAAAGTGTGTTGGTCCCTACTTGAGCAGCAGGGCAGTGAAGTGCGGCTGCACAGTGAGGAATCTAGCTTACCGTCCATGGAACCTTGTTGCTTGGGGCGAAGGTGGTCTTGGAAGCAGCAGGAAGCGCGGGGGTCTTCAGGGTGCGCGTTTCTGTGCAGGGTTGTACCGAAACACACACAAGGAGGCACAGGTGTGTTGCACTGTGGTTCAAATAGGGCGTAGCACGCGCACTGCTGCAAGCACAGCGAGCAGCAGAGGGGACAGCAGGCACCGAGAAGAGTATGCTGCTGCCGCCACCGCTGCTGCTGCCACCGCTGAGCGACTTCACGGAGCGGCACTCACATATATCCCTTGCTTGAGGTTGCTCATGGCATGCATCTATCAGTCTCCCTCAGCCAGCAGGCAGGGGCCTGGCTTGAGCTCACCTATGTGAAGCCGCCAACTGCCGAGGGCCGTGGTGAAACAAGGTATGGCAAGAAATAGCGGATGTGCGTTCGACACTGGTGCTGCTGCTGCTGGCTTCCCTCAGCAGTGCTCAGGTCGTTGCCCACGCGGGGCCTGCTGACCAGTGTGCTCAAAAGTGCTCTTTTGTGCGCTTGGAGGAGGCGAGCCAGTGGCATTCCCGCCTCAGAACCGAGACCGTACAACATGATGCGTCAGTTGCCTGACAGGGCGCAATCTTGCGGGTGCCAGTCTGCCATGTAAAGCGGTAGGTCTACTCAGCTCAGCGAGCAAAGGCTGCTGGGCTGACGATGTGACTGTGGTTTGGAGCAGCGTTTCAGGCCTTGCTGTGAGATGACACGTCCATCCAGCTCAACCAACCCACTAGCCCAACGCTGATCTGATGACTCAGCCTTGCTTGCATGGCCCAAGCACCGCTACCTTCGAGTCCATGTCTGTCTGCTATCAGTTCCGGTCCACCTCTCGCTCCCTGTGGCTGCGTATTTTGCCTCGGTGCCCTGCACTGCGTGATGCACACCATACCGCCAACTGCTGCTGACGATGCTTCAACAATCCCTGTTGAGCTGATGTGTTTAGAGTTGGTTGGTTCCCGTGGGGCCATGCAGTGTGCTTTCCGTGGGGCCGTGAAGTGTGCTTATGATGTGTTATGCGTGATGATGATAACTGCACCTGAGGGTGGCGAGCTGTCTGGGCTGAGCTGGCGGCTGCCGCGAAGAGAACAGCGGTCTGATGGTCTAAGTCGGTGGCTGTAGTAAAAGCGGTCTGTGAGTGAAAGTGTGTTAAGAATATCAGTGCTGCTGCAGTGGTGCTGCTGCTGAAGCTGATCAGCGCGCAACGCGCGAGGGCACCCCAGCCCGATATGCAGCGCAAGTGCACGTGAGCAGGGCAAGCAGAGCGACAAAAGGACTAGAAACTGGCTAGCGCTCAGCAACGACAACGCAGTGCAGCAACAGGCAGCACTTCAACTCGCTGATGTGTGGTTGGTAGCTGTGATGCTGCATGCACCCAGGGCAGCAGCCCAACCTCACATGTGCGCAACCACATCAGCATGTTGGAATGTGACCTGTGCGTCAGAGGATTCAGTCAGTCAGGGCACCACCTCCCCTGGTGCACCACCCCGGGTGCACCCAGGGCACCACCTCCCCTGGAGCATCATGCAGTCGAGTGGCCCATCTGATTATATACCAGTGGATCAACCTACCTGTTGTGTGTAGCAGAGTGAGCCCCGGTATCCTACAATGCATGCCTGCGTGCTTGCATGCATCCGACAACACCAGGGGGGGGGGGGTCGCAGGAAATGGATTTCGGATGCCTGAGCATGGGGTTCGTAGTATAGCCAACAGCGGTTGTGCCAGGACGTTCCCAGAAGCGAAAGGGTTTACTGGGGGCCGCGATGGCAGCCATGCACCAGGCCTGTTTGTGCTCAGGTTGTGTGGCGCTGCTCGCTCAACACCCCATGTTTGCCAGGATGGGTGGATGGCTTGCTGGTATGACGCATTCCTGATACCCTGTATCATCATGACCACTTTCGTGATGATAGTTTCATGATGATCCCCCTAGGGGGCTGTTGTAATGGTACCTGTAGGAGGCGCATCTGTGATGATGCACACGCATGGTGCTGATGCTGATGCTGAGCGAGCAAGCGCAGTGCGGTGGCGTGCATGTGATGACGCCTAGCTAGCTAGCTAGCTGGCGCCATACATCCGCAAATCACTCCAGCTAGTGGGTTGGTGCCCATTTGCGTGCGAGGCGGTTTGTGCAAAATGTTTGCTTACACTCGGCCAGCCAGCAGCAGCAGGCCAACTCAAGGCCACCCTCAAGAGGGGTTCAGAGAAGGCACGCATGGCCCATGGTGCAGGCAGTACAACGGGAATGCAATGGCAGGACAATTCATCAGCAGTACTGGATGGCAAGAACAGAAGGGCAGTACACATGTACAACAGCCGTATACCCGTGCATCACATCAACAGCTAAGCGGCGTAACGCGCTTGTTCAATGACGTCTTGAAGGGCTGACTCACCCTCGGGATGTACGGTATGACAGGCCATACGTACGCACATACATAAGCAACATTGAATGAAACCCTCCGATCAGTGCAGCAAGGCGGTTGCACATACACCCAACAAGCCCCCTAGGCACCTCTCATGGCCGCAAGCACCGCCGCCAGCAAGATCACCGCCGCCGCCTCGCCTGCTGGTGCCAGGCGCTGACGCGGCCTGTGAAGGCGCATCACCCGGCGAGTGTGCCGGATGCCGAGCCTGAGGCTGCTGCTGCTGCCTGACGCCTGACGCGAGTAGGAGCGCCGCCAGCAGGTCGGGCGTGAGGAGCTCAACGCTCACCTGCGCATGTGCGGATGTTAACAACTTGTGATACCCGGGGGTTGGGAAGGGGTACCGGCGTCAAGCAAAAGATCAGGGATCGGCCCTGAACAGCAAACCGCTGCACCGAGATCTGCGCTGTTCAGTGTTCTCATAGGTCAGGACCCTTCCCTGTTTGAATCGGTGGTCACACGCCGAATCCCAAATCCCCCGCTCTGCAAGCTGTCGCCTCCAAAAGCCCAAGAAGAGGAATACGGCACCACAGCCACAATGCACAGCCGGCCGGGCCACACGTCTGAATGTTCGCTCAATCACCAAGCACGCATGCGTGCATGTGCCATGCAGTTGACCTGCAGGTTGCTATGCCCCTTGACGACGGCAAAAAACACGAACTCATATCGCTGACGCTTGAAGTACGACACACCTGGCTGTTCAACCTCTTGCTACCACACTCCTGCCGCTACACCCCTGGAGTTACACCCCTGCTGCCGCATCCCTGCGGCTACTTTAGGCTCTCACCGTGTCTGAGCCGGCCGTCAGGGCCGACATGAGGTGCAGGCCGCATAGCAGGCTGTTGCGCCGCCCAGAGCTCAGCAGCGTTTTGGCCGCCACGCTGGCGGCCGAAAAGCTGGTTAGTATTTAGGCGTTGTGCGCCAGCAGGCGCCGCGCAGTGCCGCTGCCCAGCTGAGCCAGTGCGCCCAGCGTGCAGCACGCCTATGGGCGCCACGCAAGCAACAACGGCACAGCAGCAGACGTGCAGCACGTTTGTACAACAGCATTTAGCCAGTGGATGACGAGTGCCGCATGGGGATCTGCGCGTGCACGAAACTGGGCATGACACGAGCGGGGCATTCGTGAAACTACTCCATCTGGCAGCCCGTGGCGAGGCTGTTATATCAACGTACAGCCATCAACAATGGCATCCAGGTTGTCAGATAATCGAGGGGGAGAGGGGGGCGCGGATGCATGTGCAACAGACATGTGCATGGGGCGCAGTGAATGTTCGTGCTGTGCGCCTCCCTCAACCCCTCAACCCCTCAACTCTGCCTAGGCATACATTTCAGTGACAACCCCCGCAGGCCCCCCCCCAGCACCTGCCTGCAGCGAGTTGAGGTCTATCAGCCATGGCGCTGAGGTCCAGCACCGGCGTGGCCAGCCGGTTGCCCTCCAGGTTGATCTCAAGCAGCCGCATCTCAGCTTCAGGCAGGATACCAGACAGGCAAGCACACGAGTTACAGACGGTAAGCGGCAATGGTAAAGCAGAAAACAAGACGCGAATTGCAAATCAGGACGCATGTTTGGCACACATGCAGGGGTGTACAGGCTTTGGGCGTGCCAGGAATCCTTCTGAGGCCCGCCCCCCCAACCCACCATGCGGTGTGGACCTAGATCCTCATAACCCGCGTAGCCCAGCGTCCCACCTGGTATTGCGGCCAGCTGGTTGTGGTCCGCCGCCAGCACCTCCAGCGCTACCAGCTGGCCCAGCTCAGCCGGCAGCGCAGCCAGGCGCTTGTGGCTGAGGCGCAGGATGGGCAACACTGCCAGCTGTTAGACCCACAGTGCTGGACAGCACCTGCACGCCGTTGGCGGACAGCATTAACAAACAGCGGCTCCTAGCGGCTCACATGTCATCAATGACTATTGTCACTTTGTTGCTTGTCCACCCAGCCGAAGCGGACATCATGCCACCGGACACGTGCTCATCAATGGCTGGCAGTGATGTTGCGCCTGTCGGTGCGTATGCCCATGGCGCAGGCCCCCTTGGCACTTGGCTGAACGCATGCATGCACACCGGTAGCCGCTGACTGCCAACACCATGGGTTGCTCTGTGAGCGCGCAAACGCAATCGCGCAAAAGTCGTGCCAGTTGGCAGCGCAACGGTGAGCAGACGCTGCCGCCTATGCACCTTCAGCTCTGAACACTAGAACACCCCGCCGCCCCCGCCCCCCCCCGCCCCCGCTCCCCCCACCCCCTCCGCAATAGAGACCCACTGTGAGGCCGCAGTGGCTCAAGCTGAGGTTCCTCAGGCTCTGCCCTGAGTGGTTCACCTGCACACGAAC